>PVIR01006873.1:0-63632 GCA_004026965.1 Petromus typicus
GGGTGTGGAGACCCACACCCAGCAGCAACCAGTACCACATACCACAGTGCCGGGCGTGGTGGCTCACGCCTGTAATCCCAGCACTCGGGAGGCAGAGGCAGGAGGATTGTGATGTGAGTTTGAGGCTGAGCTCAGGGCCAGCCTGAACCACAAAGCGAGACCCTGTCTCAAAAAACCTAAAAAAAAAAAACGTAGAATAGGGTTCAAATGAATAGAGCTCAGTTGCTATTGTGAGGCCCTTTCAACATATTTTCCACGATGACACACTAAGGAAACAGGTCTGAGAGACCCCTGCCTCTTCCCCACCTCTGTAAGAGACAGCCAGCCAAAGTGTGTGGCCTGGAGATCGACCCAAGTGCACGGGTAATGCAGCTCTCATGCCTGGCAGACATGCTGTTCCATGGCAACAAGCTACACTCATCATAAAGTTAAGCCCAGCTTTAAAATGCCTCCTGGTCAGCTGCTGCACAGCTCCCAGCACTGTTCATCACTGAGTAGTGCCATGGCCTCAGGCCCTGCTGCCTCTGGGTCTTGTCACTGTGAGTGCAAGTGAAGACTAGAAGGATGGTCTATCTGCCCCAAGGGATCGCAGGGAAATCAGACAGCGGAAAACACACAGATAGGACCGTATAGGAACACAAAATGCTTCTGGCATCCCCAGCCTGGCTGGCACCAGGGACAGGGAACTCTCTTGGACACCTAAGGCAGGTAAAGCCCCAGGGACTGATGTGTTTCTTGGCATTTCCTTTGTCTTTTGGTCTAGACCCAGGAGCAGCACTGGCAGGCTCCAAGTAGCTTCAGATCCAGCCTTCTGGGGACTCACCCTTAGCAGCTTCAGTTTCTCTCCTGCAGCCCTGAGTCGCTGCCCACGACCATCCCAAGAGGCAAGATGTATGGCTTCTTGGTCCTGCCTTGCTAGGCAGTGGGCACCTTTTTGTGTGATTATGGCTATCTGAATACCGAAGACTTTTCAAATCCTTGCCTGTTTTTAAATTGGTTTGTATTCTTACTGTTTAGTAATAGTCCTTCTCATATTCCAGATACCAGACTGTTACCAGATATATTACTTGCAAATATATTCTGCCCATTGTACAGCTTGTTCACTTTTTGGTCATGCTCTGTGAAACACGAATATTTGATCTTGACGAAGACCATCTCAGCTAGTGTTTCTCTTCAGTTCCTGTGTTTCTGGCGCTGTAGTGGAAAACCACTCCCTAACCAAGGGTTACAGAGCTCACTGCTATGCAGGCGTCTTCAACCCTACAGCGTTCACCTGGAACACTCAAGATATTCTTCTGTGAGGGACACAATGCTGGAGAAGACTTAGGCCTCATGCACTCTGCAGAAGATGCACATCAGACCCCAGCATCCAATGAAGGAAAGGTTAGGAGGGAAAGCTTGTCCACCGCGGTGGTGGTCGGGAGAGGCTTAGAGACAGCCAGGAGCCTCGTTCATGTGGCGAAGGCTGAGGCTCCCCTAAGGAACTGATCTTGGAGAGGGTCAGCTGGAAGCCCCTAAGAACTAGAAGGGATTTTCTCAAACCTGGGTGTGTCTGAAATGTTCTGAAGAGAGCTGAGTGGGAGAGAAAGGAGAGGGAGATGCAAAGTTCCTGAGAACCATAGGTTTCTGCCTTTGATGTTGCAGCAGTGCACACTTCACCCTGACTCGTTCACAGGTAGTGTGCACAACCTGCACACAGGGCACTGGACAGCCTTCTCACTTGTCTTAGGCTTCCTTTTTCCTACAATGGCACTCAGAGCACAAGCAGTATTCCTGATCAGACCAGTGGCATGTGTCTGTATCCCAGATACCCAAGAGGATCACATGTCAATTTGAGGTCACTTCGGGCCATTTAAGACTGCATCAAAAAAAAAAAAAAAAAAAACCCAAAAAAACACCTACCTAGGAAGAATAAAATTCTAAACACACACACTTTCCTAAATCTGACAGTCAAATAATATGATTATATAATGGGCAAAGAGCTAGAGTTTTAAGAGAAAGATGGAAATGCTACAGTAGAATCAAAGCCTAGACTTAAACAATAAATAATGGCAGCTAAGATTAGCCACCTAGCAAGCAGATCAATACCAGTTACCCAAAATGAAGAGAAAGATTAAATATAAAAATGTAAATACTTTAAAATTTAAAATCTAATACAATGCCATTAACTTATGAATCTAAGAAGCACCATGACCCTAAAGAGGGGACAGAAATGAAAAACAAGCAGGCAGAGCAGAGTCAAGCTGCTGAAAGCCCAAGACACAGCAGAGCTGCTAGAGGGTAAGACACGCCGCCCCAGGGCCAGGTTGGCCTCCCTTCCCGTGCCAGCTTCAGCGAATCTCTCGGAGGACGGAGGTGAAGGGCTCAAAGACGAAGAACAATGAGGACAATGTCAGCGACAGGAAGGCTCAGTGGGCTCACTGCCAGCAGAAGTGCAGCACACACACTACGGAGGCTGGAGACATGTAGGCTCGGAGATGCAGGCCACGCCATGAAGCACCAGGCATAGAGACCACTGGTTACAAGACAGACGTCTTCTTCAAGAGAGTAGTGGTGGTGTACCTACCCTTAACAAGTCAACAATGACCTGAAGACCCAGGGCCAGCCCTGGTGAGCGGGGCATTCACACCATACTCACGTGTCGCTGGCGCAGACTCGGAAGCAGCTCATCAGCAACTCTGCGGCTTTCTCCAACATATCCCCAACTTTGCTTTTTCCTTTCTTTACCAACTGCTGATCAGCCTGACAGAACATAAAAACATTTACTTTATAAAGCAAAAATGGGTAAAACCCGGCCTCGGAGTCCCAAAGGTTTTGGAAGTATCGGCTAGTAAATACATACTCAGCCCTTGAGCAGTGCACACTTCACCCTGACTCGTTCACAGCTAGTGTGCACTGGACAGCTTTCTCACTCGTCTTTCGCTTCCTTTCTCTTACAGTGGCACTCAGAGCCCTTGCTACAAAACCCTCTGGGATCTACCAGCCATTACTAAGAGTAACTATTCCATTTTTCAGATCATCTTGGTTAGAGAACAAACCTATCTTCTCCGAGCCCTGCCCTTGCCGACAGTCCGTGCGGTGACAGCCACTTTCATGACAACACTGGGCCACTGACTACTGTCGTGAAGTCTGAGCCAATGGAGCAGGTGGGGTGTGGAG
The DNA here is from genome assembly GCA_004026965.1 of Petromus typicus. Taxonomy (NCBI): domain Eukaryota; kingdom Metazoa; phylum Chordata; class Mammalia; order Rodentia; family Petromuridae; genus Petromus; species Petromus typicus. The sequence goes on from PVIR01006873.1 coordinate 3,160, forward strand.
GTCTCAGGCTGCACCCATCTTACTGCCCTCAGCACAGACCCCTGTTTCCATCCTGTGAGAAATCGAGGTGTGAGGTTTATAAACCACCCAGTTCGTGGTATTTTGTGATAGGGGCCTGCACAGAGAAGGAGACCAGGACAGTATCACAAGGCCATGAATATGTACAACCATTCAACGTGGATACACTCATGGATCTGAAAGCCAGAAGGTTCTGTGCTATGCATTGGAAGCCACATTGTAACTTTTTTTTTGAGACAAGGTCTGCCTCTGCAGTTCAGGCTGGTCCTGAGCTCAACCTTGAACTCACAGCAATCCTCCTGCCTCTGCCTCTCCAGTGCTGGGATTACAGGTGTGAGCCACCACACCTGGCACTGTGGTATGTGGTGCTGATTCCTGGTGGGCGTGAGTCTCTAACCCAGGCATTGTTGTATGTGGTTACCAGGGATTGAACCCGGACCCCTATACTTGCAAGGCAGGCACAGAAATCACTAAGATAAATCCTCGGCCCACACACTGTAACTTTTAAACACTGTCTCTTAGAGGGCCCAGGATTTAGCTTAGTAGCACAGTGCCTGCCTCACAAGTGATGGTTACTTAAAAAAAAATTTTTTTTGACGTGGTACTAGGGATCGACCAAGGAGTACTCTACCACTGAACTACATCTCGTGCTATAGGATTTCACTAAGCTGCCCAGGCTGGTCCTGGACTTGCAGGACCGCCTCAGACCCCTCATTGGCTGAAGGTACACATATGTGGCACCCCTGGCCTGATGGTTGCTTTAAAAATCCCAGCAAAAATCCAGTGGCTGTTATTATTGCAGCACCAGAGTCTGCCAAACATCTCTTCTCACTCATAATTCAAAAAGTTGAGATTTCCTGGTCCTTGATGTGCTCAGAAACTTTCCGCTGCAGCACATGCTCAACCCCCAGCGTGTGAGGCTGTGTCTGTGTCCCTGCTGCCGCCGAAGGTCCCTGCCAACTCAGCTCCTAGACAGCGGAGGCCACCTCAATGCCTCTCGTTTGCCAGCAGGGGCCACAGCACAGCACTGGAGTGAGACAGACATTGTCAGAAATGCTAAGCACCCCGCCTAGATTCCCTACAGCTCTTCGCTTGAGCCCAAAGGCATCTCCAGGCTTGGCTTTCCCCAGAACCCTGTCCCAAAGAGACAGGACAGGAAAACCACTGCACTCAAGAGTGCTGGCACTTCTGTTCCACCAACGGGCTTCGAACCAGAGCACAGGAGCAAAGGAAGAACTGTCTACTCCATCAGATCAGCCATCATTTGTAAAGCTGTAAGGGGTCCAAGACCAAAGAGATGGAAACTGCAGCTCCACACGCGTATACGCTGACTCCAAGGGAAGTTGCCCCCATCAACTCCATGGCTTTTCCCTTCTTGCCACAGAAGCCTGAGCTGCTTCCTGAATCTGCATCACCTTCAAGTTCCTCAGAGAGGGACCAGCCACGTCTGACCGGTAAGAGAATGGTCTACCCTTCACACATGCAAGTGTGGGCCACAGGTGGTTACCCAGCTGCAGAACACCTGCTCTACTGCCACAGGGAGGAAATTCAAGCAAAGCTATCAGCATCAACTGGAGCCAAGCCACCTCCTGTTCTTTGGCTCCCATGAATACATCCCAAGTCCCATTCATTCTTAGAAACTCTGTGGAAGAAAAACATGAAAGGAAGCAGTAGTCACATAACTTCAGTTGAATATTGACATGTGAGGAAATTAAACTTACATTATTGGCAAATACTCGAAGGTCCAGGGCCACTGCATACATGACAGGGAGAGCCCTGTGGACAGACAGCATACGTATGACGAGGCCATGCATGTAGAACCCCAGCATAGATGTGGAAGACCACCACTGCCAGGGGTCCCTTCTTCACCCTCTGCCTGGGTAGACTGCAGCCAGGCTCCCAGGCCAATCTTGAGGCTCGGCCCCGCTCCACACACTGCCCTCACCCTATGTGTACCCTGAAGGGACCTGGGAGTCTCTTAGGATACCACCCCTCCCTCCACACCCCACCACCCACAAACGGCCTTGTTTAGAACCATGTGGATATAGGGTTTCCCAACAAGAATCAGAGTTTAACATGCTCCATGCCATGCAGCTGCCTCCTGTGCATCCAAGGGCAACAATGGGCTTCCTGTGCACAAACCGAGTGCCCACTTAGCAAGGAATGAAGGGTGGGCTGTCTGTAAAAGGCCTCCAGGCATTTTAGTATAAACAAAACTTAAATGCTAAGTTTGTTAGTAAATCATACATCTTAAAAAATAAAGCAAGAGCTGGACATAGTGCACATGCCTACAATCACAGCACTCAGGGGGAGCAAGCAGGAGGACTGAGGCGAATTCAAGTCCAGCCTGTGCTATAGAGTAAGTTCAAGAGTTCAAGGCCAGCCTGAACTACTTAATGAGACTGTCTCAAAACAAAAAGTTTGTCAAGGAATTTTTTTTTAGGTTATTTGAGACAGGGTCTCGCTTTGTAGTTCAGGCTGGCCCTGAGCTCAGCCTCAAACTCACATCACAGCAATCCTCCTGCCTCTGCCTCCCGAGTGCTGGGATGACAGGCGTGAGCCACCACACCCGGCACTGTGGTATGTGGTACTGACTGCTGCTGGGCGTGAGTCTCCACACCCAGTATGGTATGTGGTTACCGGAATTTGAACCCACGTCCTTGAGCTTGCAAGACAGGTGCGGAACCACTGAGCTAACTCCCCGGTCCAAGGAATTTTAAATAACACAACTATTATGCACATTAAATGAACTCTAGTTGGTCTACTTTTTTTTTAGGTTTTTTTGAGACAGGGTCTCACTTTTTTTGTGGTTCAGGCTGGTCCTGAGCTCAGCCTCAAACTCACATCACAATCCTCCTGCCTCTGCCTCCCGAGTGCTGGGATAACAGGCGTGAGCCACCACGCCCGGCACTGTGGTATGTGGTACTGGTTGCTGCTGGGTCTCCACACCCAGTATTGTTATGTGGTTACCGGGGAATCGAACCCGGGCCCTTGCGCTTGCAAGACAGGTGCCGGAACCACTGAGCTAACTCCCCGGCCCTAGTTGGTCTACTTTTTAATCCAAAGTTTAAAACAAAAAGTAAGCTTAAAGTTGGTAATTAAAGAAAAAATATTTTTTAATCAATACCTGAGGGGAGGGGGCATGAAAGTGTTGAAATAAAAATACTTAATACAGAAATACTGTAAATACTAGCTTTACATAAACTACTAAAATTCTATTATCCATGTTGGTGCCAATGCATTTTGATATTAAATATCCACAGAAAAAACACAATACACCTTTAAAATAATTTTACAAAGCTCTGCTTTTAAAAACTGTGCTTTGGGGGGCCGGGGATTTAGCTCAATGGTTCCGGCGCCTGTCTTGCAAGCGCAAGGACCCGGGTTCAATCCCCGGTTACCACATACCTATACTGGGTGTGGAGACTCACGCCCAGCAGCAATCAGTACCACATACTACAGTGCCGGGCGTGGTGGCTCACGCCTGTAATCCCAGCACTCGGGAGGCAAAGGCAGGAGGATTGCTGTGATGAGTTTGAGGCTAAACTCAGGGCCAGCCTAAACTCCAAAGCGGGACCCTGTCTCAAAAAACCTAAAAAAAAAAAAAAAAAAAACTGTGCTTTGGGGCCAAGGCTTTAGCTCAGTGGTTCCAGAACCTGCCTTGCAAGTGCAAGGGTACAGGTTCAACTCAGTAACCACATACAATACTGGGCATGGCCACTCACGCCCACCAGCAACCAGTACCACAGACCACAGTGCCGGGCGTGGTGGCTCATGCCTGTCATCTCAGTACTAAAGAGGTAGAGGCAGAACTGCTGTGAGTTCAAGGCTGAGTCAAGGCCAGCCTGAACTACAAGAGAGACCCTGTCTTAAAAAAAAAAACAAAAAAAACAAAAACCAACTGTGCTTTGCTCAAGTCCAGCTGCTCTCAGGCACACTTACCAGTTTTCCTCCTTGTGGGCCTGAAACGCCCGCAGGAACGATGTACAGTGTTAAGGAAGGTGACACCCAGCGCTCAGCAGGGCTACAGATGGTGCTCTTCAAGACAAGCAGCTGTGAGTCCCCACTACGAATATCTGGGCACCATTATATCCGTGCACACTAAGTACTGTATATTCATTTCACACATATTTTCCCCAAAGTGAGACTTTATCAGGTTTTTAATTTGTTTGGTCTCTCTGAGGCCAGATGGTCACAATTATATTTAAGTGCTTCACAATCTGCGCTTAAAAGTTTATTTTATCAACTCTAGAATTCTTGGGTTCCAAGGAACCAATTCTTAATAACCCACTCTCTGCTGGGTATCTTTCAACAAGATGGTCTTGCAAAAGCAAACTAAGATCTAGAGATGCACACAAACACTTTCAGCTCTCACTGGTGAGGGCCTGAGCTCTCGACTGTCAGGTGTCCTCTCCAGGAGAAGACAGAGCTTCACAAAGGCTTCAGTGGCCCTGTGCAATGCGGACATGTCCTCTGTTCACCTCATCCACAGCCTGCACTTTATGATGCTTCCCCCCAGTGACAAACCAGTGCCCGAAACTAGATGTAATACCCTAGGGCAACTGAGTGAGCTTCCACTCCACGGAGTAAGGTGGAGACCCGCCCTCAGCCAGTGGTCTCGCTTGCTGGGTGGTAACCGGACACATCTTAATATCCACGCAAACTCAGCTTCCAATGAAACAATTAACATGCATTTCCCTTCCAGAATATTTCAGTGTTTCTAATTGCAGGTCTAAATAACTGGCCCAGTATTCCAAGGTCTTGAGCCCCAGTAGCCCATCATCCTGTTACCTTCTGTACAGCTTCACAGGTGGCAAAGGATATTGGACTATCACTGTCTGGCACTTGTACGCCTCTATGAAGTCATGGTTCCCCACCGCATAGGTGCACCTGGAAAACAGACATCACCACCAGTGATGGTGGTACCATAAAAACACCCAGTGGTGATCTCACTGGTCACACAGCTCAGCTCTGCAGACACCCCAGTTCTCCACTGGGCCTGGAAGAAAAGCTAGACCTCTGTGGGGCAGGTAGCAAAAGGCCGAGGGAAGGACACACATGACTACATGGGCCCACATAGGCCGGTGTGTGGTAAAATTCCACATGGGGTGTCGAGACCCTCCACCAGGGCCCAGTGGGACACTGTCCCAGCAAGACTGAACACCATGGACAGCTGGCACAGCATGGCCCTAACGCTGTGCCAGGGGCCAGCCCAAGTCCCTTGAGCAGCAAAAACTAGTCACTCACCACCTACCCGACCCCCAAAGAAGCTGTACAGAACAGGTGATCATAGGTGATCACACACATGGGACTCAGGTCACCCAAAAGCCTCACAGGCTTGTCAGGTTTCCCTACCCATCAACACGCCAGCCCATGTCCAGCCTGTCCTGTAACACAACAGGCATGCAGGTGGGAGGAAGCCAGGCCACAGGGCTCTGGGACACAAACCCCTGCCTGGACTGATGCTCCACAGCTAAAACAGCAGATACAAAACGCAAGTGAAAAGCAGTTATTACAGGCCAGGAACAGGTCAGTAGTGGAGACAGGTGGCAGGCTCTGGGTCAAACCTAGTACCAAGGACTAAAAACAACAAAAACAAAGAAATAGTGTCTTGCTGCTGCTATTTTGCTATGCTCAACTCCAGTTTCTTTCCTAGCAATGCAAACAAGTTAAACACAAACACCCTTAGTCAGGTACAGTGATACATGCCTGTAATCTCAGCTACTCAGCAGGCTGAGGCCAGAGAAACAGAGTTGAGCCAGTCTGGGGAACTTAGCAAACCTGTGTTAAAATAGCAGAAAGCTGAGGTGGACCTAAATGGAAGGGTACTCGCCTACCTGGTTTGGACCCCCGCACAAACAAACACATAAAGGACAAACAAACCACCATTCTGTGAAGGAGGCAAGTCCTCCGCCAGGCTCCACACCCTGTGCAAAAGACCATGACCCATCTGTGGGGTAAACAGCCAGTGCCTCTCTACAGGACACAGCTATCTCTCTACCAAAGCTAAGCTACATACGTACTTTCCTACTTTTTCAAAGTCAGTTATTGCTATTTTCAACAACATAAGATGTTGGAAGATGAAACCCCTACTCAGACCAGTCATTTTCAGCTGTGTCTTGTGCCCTACCAATGTATTACCTTAAATGAGCTGCAAACATTTCATCATAAGGAGGTTCCAAAACTTGCTGACATTTCTCTTCTGGAGAAGCCATCTGATTAGTAAGTAAAAGAAACAGGTACAGAAAGAATGCAATGTATACAAAGAGTTAGACAAACATAAAAACTTCATAGTTTAGCCAACCGCGATGGTACGTATCTATAATCCTACCACCCTGGGAAACTGAGGCAGGAGGATTGCAACTTCAAATCCAGCCTGGGCAACTCAGTGACTCAGCTAATATCCTGTGTCAAAAAATAATGGGAACCTGGGAACTGCAGCTCAGTGTAATGGCTCTGGGTTCAAGGGTTCAATCCATCATACTGGAAAACAAAAAACAAAAACTTCACAGTCCACAGTAATACTATAAAATTTAGCACTTACTAAAGGCTCATGACTTCAACAATACTTATTAATATAGTATTTCAAGGAGACAAAAAGCCCATGAATACAATTCAGTTTTGTCTGTAACAGTCCAAAAACCATTCTAGCCTCTTTCATGTGGATTCTGGTATCAGGAGCCGATCAGGAATCTTCACTGAGCAAGTGCTGAGGGTGTGTGCTAAGTAAGGCGCAAAGTACCCTCCATGATCCGGGTGGTAGGATCATGGATCCTACCTAACAAATCCGGGATACTGTCCCAGGGGTGAACATGCCACAGCTTCCTGGAGGGAACACTGTGTCCCGGCTGGTAGTTGACATCAATTTTAAGGCCCTCTTCCTCCCAACAGCCACATTTCAAGACTTCAGCACACAGCGCAAGATGGCTATGGCTGAGCTGCATCCACCTCCCTGGCCATGGCATTAGACTGCAATGGTTTCTATGCTACCTGGGAGGTGCTCCTCTGAGATGGCACCTGAGCCAGTTGTTCCAGCCAGTGTGGGTGGGCACTGGCCAACCTGCAGGGGCCCTGCCTAGAGCCCCACTCGCCCTTTTATTTATTTATTTTAGTTTTTTTCAAACAGGGTCTCACTTTGTAGCGCAGACTGGCCCTGAGCTCACTATGTGGCCCAGGCCAGCCTCAAACTCACAGCAGTCCTCCCTTGGTTCTCAACTGCCCACGTGGGCTGGAACATCATCTCACCTTTCTTGGCCCTCAAATGGGCCTACACCCCCAGCCCCCAGTTCTCTGAACTTAAGTGTGAGTTCTACTGTGTGCTCTCCCAGGCCTCTAGTGTGGACATGGTGACTTCTTACCTCAGTAACCGTGTAGCCCAACTCCTTGTGATAAATTGCCCTTTCTGGGTGTGGTTGTGCCAAATGTGGTAAATCTCCCTCACCAGCTACTTGGGAGGGAGAGGCAGAGGAATCACAAGGTCAAAGCCAGACTAGGGTATAACTTAGTGCAAGGCTCTGGGTTGATCTGCAGTCTCTCCCACACACACACACCTCTCTCTTTCACACACCCCCCCCATGTACAAAGGCTCACAGGCTCTGTTTCTCTGGGGATTCTGAAAAACATTCAACAGGTTACAGAGAACTGAAAGAAAACCAGGAACCAATGAGTTCTCACAGATAGGACAAGCACACACTTTCACACACAAAGGTGGGGAAGGAGGAAAATGACAATATTAAGAAAACACATTCTACATCCCCTAAAGGAGTAACTACTTCAGACAGTGGTCAGTGGTGATACAGCCATCACACGAAAGGCTACAGTGGGTCCTGATCTGCGCCAGCCAGTGGATCCTGAGGGGCACTATCACCCTACCACAAGTGTCCAGTGGTCTTGGTGTGGGTGCTCTGTAATGGAGAAGCCTGTCACTATGCAAGAGGCTGAATTACTTGGTCTGGGTTGCAGTCTATGTAGGGCCACACAGAATCCCCTGCTCCACTCTTTTTTCTAAAAACTTTGCTCCCAAACAGGAATATACTCTGATATTATAGAGGAATCCATACAGAAATAGGGTTTTGTAAAATGTCAGTATTTTGTATAGAAAATACTGGTTGGCTCTCACTTCAACTTGCGTCTTCACACAAGGGGTGGCAGACACTCTCATTGAAGGCCACCTTGCCCGCTTGCTCCTGTGACTGGGTACTTGCACTGTTGCCGCAGGCAAGCAGCCCAAAGAACACTGAGACCAGCAGCTGTGGCTCTGTGCCAATGAACCTCCACTGACAGCCCTAGCCGGGTGACAGGGGAAGACAGAACCGCAGTACAAATGGGCCTAGGGCTGTGGGATGCATGAGTTTGGACAGAGCCCAAGCCCTAGGGCTTGTCTGCCGGATGCCCAGGATCCAGGCACTCCTCACTTCTCCAACCCCTCAAGGGTTGTGAGGGAAGTACAGGAATGCAAGGTGTACTCTCAGTAAATGAAATGGCATCATATAAAGCATAAAGAGCTTGGACATTAAAAAAAAAGTGATAATATTAGTTTTCTAATTCCAAATGTCCTGAGAAGCGGCTGCTTGCAGTGCTCTCTGGACACCTTGTGTTCAGCATGTCACCAACCTGCAGCCGGGGGTTTGCCACATGAGGATGCTTGAAGGACACCAGCTCTGCACATGATGCTCCATCTCTGGTATCGATCGCTTCATACACCTGCAATATGTCAAAGGGAAACCTAAGCACCAGAGAATACTGTTCTCCCAGGACTTAACGACAGGCTGCGTACCACACAGATCAATGTACCCTACTTGGAAAGGGTTCAGGATAACTCAGACACATGATGTCCATATTCAAGCCAAGAATAAGAACTTCATTTCCAAACGGGATCTTCTCAAGTAGAGAACAAAAACAAGTAAAACAAAATAGGCTAATGGTTATCACTTGCGTATTAACAACGCTGACACTCTCATTTTACTTGGTCACACTAATGATGTATAAAGTGTGTAGCTGATGAAAAAACTCAGCTTAAAACCTGGGCCCTGTGGTATGTTCTGGTATTCCTAGCTACTAGGAGGCTAAGAAGAATGGCCTGAACTCAGGAGTTCAAGACCAACTAGGGTAACACCTGAGATATCATCTTAAAAATCAAGCAAACAACAAAAGAAGCTTTAAAAACACATACATTCAAAATTCAAAAGGAATCTACTCAACCTAAACATAAAAGGGAAAGGGAATGGCTGAATAAATACCATCATGTTTACATGATGGGATACCTTGCTGTGAATCAAACAGGCCCACACACAGAAAAAGGGGAAAGTCCCCCAGTGTGCTTACTGTTAAGTGGGGAAACAGTTCATTGCAGGGAAACTTCTTGACTTGGTTCCGGAGATAAAAGAATAGGACTGAATATATCATGTGTGCATAAGAAGCAGCAGCACAGGACCACATGCCAGGCCAACAAACCTCAGGAAATAACACACATGTAAATTTAGCCCACATGATTTCTTCCCTAAGATGAGCACTTGCTATGTGGCCCAGGCTGGTCTGTATCTACTAGCCTCATGTCATCTTCCTCCCTTAGCCTCCAGAGCACCTGGAACACAGGCACAGGAGACCATGCCAGCCTGCCCACATGACCTGACCAGGCAGGTCATTCACAATGAGGATACATAAGAGGCTAACAAAAAGGCTCTAAAAATTGTGACCAATAGTGACAAGACAGAACCCCTACACACCTAGTAGGCTCCAATGCTTCTTAATTTACAGCACAGATATGTAAGTTAGAAACATGTTTAAGACCAGAACCTACAGAAAGTGGCATTAGCAAGCCAGCATGCTGAGAGTGTCAGCTGTTCTCTCACAACAGCAGAGCTGGCCAGCGGTGTGCTTGCTAAGCTGCAGGTATCACAAGAGTGTTGAGTTACACAGAATACATCACAGACTCGGGGAGAGAGTCATGCTCAATGCCTGAGGTATAGTTGCTCTTGAGTGCACCATAAAGCTGAGAGATTGCCAGCTGGCACCATATGTGATTAGAATGAGAAAGACTGTGAGAATATTCAGATCCCATACTGGTGGGGGTAAATTAGTGCCACCAACAAAGGACGCTGGTGCTCCAGAGCCAGCACTCCTGTGCCCAGCAGTGTCTACACCCAGAAGAATCCTCCTCCCGGGCTCTGCTGTGTAGCTGCATCATACAGCAGACCCAGCACACAGGTAGGGCTCAGACTCTGACTACTCAGCCAAAGCACAGGGGCATTAACAGTTGGACTGAGGAAACCTAACCATAGGGATTCTCTTCATAGCTAATCTAGCATCTGTCTCCAGGGGACTGGTTAAGGAAACTGCAAATCAGCTGTTCAAAGGCACATTGTGCTATCATCTTACACTTGAGAATAGGACTGATGGGGCTGAGAGAGGAGACAAAGTGCTGCTTGTCATATGAGAATGAAGGCAGTAGAAGAAACGTGCATTTGTGTCTGTGCTTATGCATCACATTCACATCTCAGAGAATACAGAGTAAGGAAAAGATAGATCTACCCAGAGCCATTCTCCAGGCAAGAGATGGCAGCAAGTTTCCAACCATGCATTTCAGTACCATGTTCCTTAAAAATACAGCCAAGAGACACGATGGAAGAAAGTCAACTATAACTGAACACAAATAGAAATATATGCACATAACAGATGCCAAATGACAGCACAGCCACATAGAGAAAGAACATAAGGAACGTTTGAAGCTGAGTGTGGTGGTACAGGCCTGTCATTTCAGCACTTGGTAGGCTGAGACAAGAAGATGAACACCAGTTTGAGGCCAGCCTGAGCTACATAGTGAGTTCAAGATCAGCCAGAGCAACATAGTGAAACCCTGTCTCGAAAAAAAAGAAACTTTTGAACACCATTATATTATAGATTTTTAAAAAGCAAAAAAGAAAAAGAAAAGAACAAAATAACACTTGAATTGTACTTGGAGATAGTGGTGGTGTTACAGGTGTCCTTATCCTGACACTGTCTTTTGAGGTCAGTGACTGCTGGTGTTGTGGGAATCTTTGTCCTGGGTAGAGATGGGAGTTGTTGAAACACAAAGGAAGAAATAAGAAAGAAGTCGTGATCCTGTGACATGACAGGCATCTAGGCTGGGCCATGGGCTTGTGCTCTAAGAAGATCCTTCCAGCCAGCCCCACATCCATTCAGCATGAGGGCACAGCCACGCTTAGGATTCCATTGCATGCCCTTTCCTTGCCAGCACCACCACACCATCACTGTGCACTCAGTGTGACTGGCCCAGCATTACAAGTACACAGCTCCAGAACAAGTCTTTCTCTTCACAGCCCTCCACAAGCCTCCACAGGACTCCATAGACCTGGAATTCATCCTAAAGCAGGAGGCCAGAGAGCCTGTTAGGGTCAGGATCCCTACAAAGTCATTAAGCTGTACATCCAATGTGTCTGCCATCCTCACCACCAAGGTGAGGGTGGTCCAGACATGGAAGCACTGCTTCCTCTGCACAGGGCAGTTCATGTACTCGGCCTACCTAGGAAAATGGTGCCAGGTCCAGCCAGAAACAAACCTCTGGGGTCAAATGGTCAGAATAGTAGCACTGGAAATAATGAATGAAATGCTGTAGAGCCCAGAGCTGACAGTGGCTAGCCTCCTTCCTGGGTCTGGGCAGACACAATGGACCTTTCCTTCCTCTTGTCACCCCAGCAACAGCTAACAACTTAAAATCTGGCCAGATCCTGGTCTGCAGGGCTCAAGAAGCTGGTTTAGTCATTCTAGCCCCGCAAACTCAAGCCTTCTAAAGTCACTCTCCATAGCAATCTTCACAGGCCTCATTTCACAAAACTACCAATGGGAACCACAGCTCCCTGGAGAAAGGGCCCACTCTGGAACTGAGGCAGGAAGAAAACTGCATACGTTTGAAAGAAACAGTAGGCCAGGGCCGGGGATTTAGCTCAGTGGTTCTGGTGCCTGTTTGGCCCAGGTTCCATCCCCTAGCAACCACATACGATACTGGGCGTGATGGCTAGGGTCCCACCCACCTGCTGATTGTGGCCCCAGCAGCAATCAGTACCACATACCACAGTGCCAGGCGTGGTGGCTCACGCCCGTAATCCCAGCACCCCAGAGGCAGAGGCAGGAGGATTGCTGTGATGTGAGTTTGAGGCTGAGCTCAGAACTACAAAGCGAGACCCTATCTCAAAAAAAATAAAAGAAAGAAACAGTAGGCCAGGAAGGGCTAAAAGGAGGCCAGAGATTGTTTTAAGAGCCACAGAAACCAGCTGAAGAGGTGCTGGGACAAATGGAGCTTCAAAACGAATAATGATGGCGTATTAGCTTTGCCATCACTGGGACAAAATATCTAATGACCTGACTTAGAAATTTATTTTGACCCAAGGTTTCGGAGGTTTTTTCCATAGTCAATTGGCTCCAACGCAGAAACGACATGGCACTCACTGTTAATCTCTAATCGTTATTCAGATCATTACCCCTAACTATTCCACTGCACAATTAAAGAAAAATTCTAAATGCTCCTATGAGAACACATGGCCAAGAGAAGAGGTGCACTAATGAACGATAAAGAAATAAAATTTATTCTGGCAGTCCCCAATGAGTAACTACTGCTCACTACAGTGAGGGCTGAGTGGACAAATTACTCATTTTTCTGCCTGTCCTTTGGCTGTACTTCCCTTTTCTGTTGGCCTCCACTCACCAGGCAACAAGTTCCCTGAGCCATAACGCAAAAGGAAGAAAGGCAAAGTTACTGATTTCATGGAGCTAAGTTTTAGAGAAAAAGAGTAAAACAGTAATGAAATTGACACCAAAAAAAAATATGACACAATCAACATAAAGCTTTTTCTGAATAAGTCATCAAGGAAATCCTCTCTGTGAATGTGACATTTCAATTGTGACCTAACAGAGGCAACAGACATCACCAACTGCTCCAATTAATCAAGTCCCTTTCTCTTAAGGCAACAGAGTCCAGCTCCCAGGATGCAGGATACAAACAGCAATGCTTGCTCTGTTTTCTTTACAGCAAGAGGTGACACCACTCTAACTGATCAAAATTTCAGGCTGAGGTCTGGGTTTCTAGGGAGCCAGGGAGTGCAGAGGACAACATATTTTTCTCTTGCTGGTCAATGAAAGATCCTGGGAGTCACTGCTGTCATATGCAGCATATGGGAGACCACCAAGACAGCCAGACAACGGAGCAAACAGGTAGTAAATTCCTGAGTCCTTGATGACATGACTAATGATGCTAAACCAAGAGTCATAAATAGACAAAAGCGGTTCTGTGCTAAGTCAGAAAGTTCGACCGACTTTCCTAAAAAATAGCTCCTTGGTTCTCACTCTTTCAACCCACCAACCGGCTTACTGGTCTACTTTTGCGGAGAAAATACAAACTGTGTTTGACCGTGCTCCTACCATTCAACAGCCTTGGGCGGAAACAATGTAAACACAGCTACCAAAAGATACAAGGTGTGCCATAGCATAACAGTGTATTGCTACACAGAGGCTGCGAACAGTGGCTGGACTCAGACCTCAGTAGAGGTTTTTCCTTGAAGTCTCTGGCCCAGGTCATTCTTGCTCTCCACCAGCGAGTCTGAAACAAATGTGAGTAGGCGAGCCCTTCCAGCGCAGGACTCATTACAAGCGCCGCAGGAGGCAGGGCCTGAATTCGGAGCCTGACGCCAGGCCTAACCAGGGCCGCTGCTCTCTGCAGGCCCGCCCCGCCCGTCCAACCGCAGATCCTGCCAGGACCTCTGCTCCTTGTGCACCTTCCCATACACCCCCCCCCCATCTTGCCTGACAACACGACCTGGCCCCGTTGGTCCTGCGACACTGTCTCCAAGTGGACCCTTCTATCCCTGCACGACTCCAAAACCGGCTGCCCACGGGCCAACGCGGAGACAGAGCCGCGGGACCTACCTGTTGCAGATACTGGTTGATGGTGATGTGTGCCATGGTAATTACCAGCTGTCGCGGGCTGCAAAGCGTCACTTCCGGTGCGCGTCCGTTTGCGCTAGGCTCCCTGGAGCCACTGCCCGATCACTTTTGTTCCGGATGACGAGCCCTGGAAGAAAGTGTGGCCTGGCCCTGCCCGGGGTGTGCGCGCACGCGGGCTCCCAGATCGCAGGGGCCCGGAAAGCGGATGTCCGCGGAGGCCTGGCCACGCGCGCCTCCGAGCCCTCCTAAGGCGCCGGCGCGCACAGGACGGGCGCGTCGGCAGTTGGCGCCGGCGTGCGCGCGCGCACGGGCGGGCGCGGGTGGGGTGGGGCGGGGCGGAGCGGGCGCGGGGCGGGGCGGAGCGGGCGCGGGGCGGGGCGGCGTGGCCGAGCCATGGCGGACGAGGGACCGCGGAAAGGCAGTGTCTCGGCGCTCGTGGGCCGCACCAACGGCCTCACCAAGCCCGCGGCGCTGGCGGGCGGTGCGGCTAAGCCGGGGGGCGCGGGCGGATCCAGGAAGCTGGTCATCAAGAACTTCCGAGGTGGGGCGCGGGTGCAAGGGGCGCGTGGGCCCAGCCTCCGAGTCTCCGGCCTCCCAGCCCTCCATTCCTGGCCTCCCCCCCCAAGTCCTGCCTCCCAGGTTCTCGATAACTGACTTCCCTAGTCTCGGTTCTGCGGCCCCCCTGCTTCCTCGCTGGCCCCTGGCCTCCCCGCTAGCTCCCGGTGCCCGGCCTCCAGTCCCCACAGCCGCTGACCCTCCTTCCCCACAGACAGGCCGCGGCTGCCGGACAACTACACGCAGGACACGTGGCAGAAGCTGCACGAGGCTGTGCGGGCCATCCAGAGCAGCACGTCCATCAGGTACAACCTAGAGGAGCTGTACCAGGTGAGCCCGCGGGTGTCCCCAGAAGGTGGAGGAGGGCATGTCATGCCGCGGGCACGCGAGATGAGGAAGTTGGAGCCAAGTCGGGGCTGCGACAGTCTCCACCCGCTCAAGTAGCTGCTGTAACCACCGAGAACTCTACTACTGTACACACTGCTGCCTCACTTGTTTCAAGAACGTTTTTTGTCCTCTGTTGGGTTTGGTCGTTAATTGTTGCTTATTTTATTACAGGTCCACTGAAAACAGTGACACTCTAAGGGAAAATGGTCAGAAGTACACTTAGTTGTCTGAATATTTCAGTCAAAGCAGACTTTTCTAGGTCATTTTATTAAGTAATGTTCCATGAAGTATTCTAATTTTACGTTGTAGGTAACACGATTATTTCTGTTAAAAGGCTTGAATTTAAATTTTTCTGATGACACAAATGAGTACATTTAAAAGTTATAGGAAGTACAAAAATGAAATTTTTAATTGCCTATGTTTCCACCACCCAGAGAAAACTACTCAGCTTGAGCTTCCCTAATCCAATATTCTGAAATTCTCCAAAGTCCAACACATTTTGTGTGCCAACATGATGGCGTAATTTGGAGAGTTCCAGATCTAGCCTCATGTGACAGGTTGCAGTCAAAACAGGGACAATGAAAACTTCAAAAATTACCTTCAAGGTATATGTAAGAGGAATATATGGAGCATGAGTAAATTTCATGTTTAGATTTGGATCTCGTCTCCAGAGTGCCTTGTTAGGTATGTGCAAATGTCACATAATCCGTCAAAACCTGAAATCCGACACACTTGTCCCTGCACTAAAGTTTGGTACACAAATCTGTTCCTTTAAGTGTGTGAATTAGTTGTATTTTTAAATCAGTTTTAAGATGTCAGTGTTTAACATGTACTCCAGTAGGTTTGACCTGGCCTTTACAGCTGTTTCCAGCACCACAGTCGGGATACAGAACATTTTCATTTCATTTCACCTGAAAACTTCCCCAGCCCTGGGCAGTCAGTCTTCGTGCTCCCCTCCTGACAATCTGATTTGTTTAAGGCACTACTTTGCCATTTCTGATCATCTAAATGGCAACATGGCTTTTGCTGTCTTTTGTATCTGGCTTTCAAGAGTGCTTTTTAAGACTCAAAATTTGTTTTTTGTCACTAAGCAGTGTGGCTGTACCAAAATTGGTTTATTTCTTCATCAGTTTGAGAGTATTTCTGGGTCTAGCTTTTGTTCATTAAAAGCAAAGCTGCTCTGGACATGACCAGATAAGTGATTATATGGACATGCATTCTCATTCCTCTCAGAAAACGTCTAGATGTTCTCTGGATCACATGGCAAGGGTGTTTTGAACTTTGTGAGAAGTCTCCACTTTCCAAAGTAGCCAGACTTCTTTGTATCTCCACCAGCAGTGTATCGAGTTCAAGGTGCCCCACGTCCTTGTCAGCATTCAATGATGGCAGTGTGTTTTAGCTCTTCTAGATGTGTAGTGGATTTCATTATGGTTTTACTTTGCGTTTACCAACTAGTACTAAGCATCTTTTCATCTGTTTAGTTGCTATTTCATGTATTTTGGTGAAATATCTATTCAGATCTTTGGCTTATTGTTTTAATTAGGTTGTTTGTTTTCTTACTATTGAATATGTGAGTTTAGTTTGTTTTGGGTACAAGACCTATATCAACCTTGCACATGTCTTTTCCTGGCCTGCCTGTGATTTGTACCTTGATCCCCTATGTCTTTCTTTCTTTTTTTTTTTTTTTTTTTTGAGATAGGGTCTCACTTTTGTAGTTCAGGCAGGCCTCCAGGTCACTATGTAGCCCAGGGGAACCTCAAACTCACAGCAATCCTCCTGCCTCTGCCTCGTGATTGTTGGGATTACAGGTGTGAGCCACCATGCCTGGCATTGTGGTATGTGGTTACTGAGGATTGAACTAGGGACCTTGTGCTTACAAAGCAGGTGCCGAAACCACTGAGCTAAATCCTTGGCTCTTCCCCTATGTCTTTTGATGAGCCGTAGTTAAAAGTTTTGAAGTCCATCATATCAGCTGGTCCGCTATGGGTTGTGCTTTGGTATCTAAGATCACAAAGATTTTTTTTCTTGTATTTATAGAGCCTTTAGCAGTTCAAATTTTACATTTAGGTTTTAACTGATGTTGAGAGAATTTTTGTATATAAACCAAAATGCGATTTTTTTATCTGTAAATGTCCAGTTGTGCTATCTGCATCTTCCTCCCAGAACTGCCTTTGCTTCTTTGTCAGACATCAGCTGTTTATCTAGGAGTGAGTGTAACAAGAAGGGTGTGTTGGCCCCTGTTTACTCTTTTTCAAAGTCCTTTTGACTCTTCTTGGTCTCTTGTATTTCCTTATGAATTTTAGAATCTGTCAGTTTCTACCAAAAAGCTTGCTAGAATTTTATTGATATGTGGAATCTACAGATCAGAACAGAGAGGATTGACATAGCAGGACTTTTGAGCTGGTTAGTGATAAGTTCCGTGTTCAGGTCTTTTTATTTCTCTCAGCAGTGTTTTCTATTTTTAGCGTACAGATCTTGTATGTGTTTTGTGAACTTTGTCCCTGATTTGTGTATGTGTGTGTGGTACTGAGGATTGACCCTGAGCCTTCACATTAAGGACCATCCTAGCATCTAAGTTGCTCAATTACCCAGGCTGGGCTTCAATTTACAATCCTCCTACTTTAGTCTCCCAGGTACAGGCTGGGATTATAGGCTTGTGCTTCTGTATCCAGCTCATTTCATATTTCTGATGTATTATACATTATATTTTGAATTTCAGTTTCTGACTCTCACTATTGTAGAGAAAAGGCCTTTATTTTTATGCATTGAACATATGTCTTGCTGTCTTACTGCCCTCGGTTACTTGTATATTTTCTATATAATGTCAGGTATCTGTAGACACACATGCCGTCTGTGAATGTGTCACTTTGCTTTTTCCTTTCTAACCTGTGCGCCTGGTGTTTTCTTTCCTTGCCTCACCCTGCTGCTTAGATCCTCCAGGGCGGTGTTAAGTGAAGACCCCAGGTCAGACAGTGGGGAAAGTGGCCTCCTGGGCTTCTTCCTGACCTTAGAGGAGCCTTCTGGCCTGTCATGTTGAGTGTAATGCTGAGGTGGTAGGGCCTCCCTTCTGTTCCCAGTTTGAGAGTTCTTTTTTCCTTGTCCCTTGAAGGGATTTATGACTTCTGTTTCTTAGTTTGTTCATCATATTCACTGATTCCTTTTTCAGACAGGAAGCCAGTCTTGCATTACTGGGCTAAATCATGGCTGATTGGGATACATTCTTTTTAAATGTATTGTTGGATTCAATATGCTCACTCACATTTCCTTACCTTACTGTTTTCTTGTTACTATATCTTTGTCTAGTTCTGGTGTCAAAGTCATGCTGGCTGCCTAAGTTTCAGGAAGTATTTTGCCCTCTTCCCTTGCTGTGGAGTTTGTATGTGTGGTTTTGGTGTCGCTTCTTGAGATACTGGAGAAGACACCTTAATGGAGCTGCACAGGCTTTCTTTGTGGAGATATGTAATGCGCTGAGTATCCAGCATCCACATGGGCTATCCACCGTTTCTTTTTTCAAGGTATCTGATCCTCTGCGACTCAGCTGCTGGCAGTGCCAGCTGGTACAGGTTTGTGTCATACCTTACTGTCTTCAGTACTGAGTCTTTTTACATCTTTTGTGCCTCTGTTTAATCTTTGGACATGTGGAGTTCAGTGGTAACTGCTGTTTACTCTTTTCTTTTTGAGTCAGGATCTTGCTGTGTAGTTCAGGTTGGCCTTGACCTAAAAGCTATCATCTTTACTCGGGGTCTTAAGTGTGGGGAGTAGAGAGATATGTACCACCAAATAGCAATTGTTTTATTTTGCTGATCCCTAACTTGTTGGCTGATTGACTTTTCTCCTCATTAAGGATTTTGTTTTCCTATTGCTTTCATGTTCAGTGGTCTTTGCTTGAGGCCAGTTGTGGATTCTGTGTGGTGCGCTCGGATTCTTACTTTCCAGTAAGTGTTCTTGACCTTTACTCTGGGTGCAGTTAAGTTATTTGGAACCTGTTTGGTTCTTTGAGTCTTGGTTTTCAGACTTGTGAGGCTGGCCAGAGCTACATCGTGTCTGGGTCTGACCATCCCCACTGCTGAGGCCAGATCTCCCTGATGCTATACCCCTGGCTCTTCAGCCATGTGAGTGATGGGCCCTCTCACTTCTGGATGGTTCTCCCCTGGCAACGCCCTACAAAGTCAGTGCTCAGGGTCCCTGGAGATCTCCCTGCTTGGCCCTGTGTGCAGCTTGTAAACCATCTCATGCAGAGAGCAGAGCCCTGGGCTATTTCCTATCCTCCAAAAGCCTAAAGCCTGCTGTTGCAGATTTTTTGTTTTGTTTTGTTTTGTTTGTTTTTTTCTGACAGAAGCATGAATCCAGTCACTTTACTGCCTCCTAACCAGCAACAAAATTCCCAACTAGTAACTGAGCAGTTGTAGGCTTTGGAGCTAGTGAAGCATTCTTTCTCATAGCTGGGGCTTATGGAAACCAGGCTGTCTGGTATCAGTTGCCCATTCTCTTCTCCCAAAATGGTGGGAATGCTTAGCCATGCCACTTGTGTATCTCAAAACCTGGTCCAGAGCTGGGCATGGTAGTGCACACATGTTAATCCCAGCACTTGGGAGAATGAGGCAGGAAGATCACTTCAGGTTTGAGGCCAGCCTAGGGAATAGAGGTTCTCCTCCCTCTGTGTTGCTTAACTTTTGGGTCATAGTACAGATGAGAAAGTCTCACATGTGCCACCACCTGCGTTTTCCTTCACGGGAAGCAGAGGAGTCTGTGATGGTGTGGGGGGCTTTGGCTTCTAGGGACCTGAGTGCAGTCTACTGTGACTTCCTCCAAGGAAAGTGTATCCGTGTCCTAGGTCTTTTGGTGCTGACCTGCTTTCCCTGGGCTCCAGTCTGTGATCACTTCCTCTGCTGACCCTCATCAGTTCCATACCACACCCCGTTCCCCTTCTCCTCTGATACCTGCACCTGAGGGGCTGACACTCACCCTACCCCGGGCCACTGAGGTCCCGGGCCACTGCCAGGACCTTGATGTTGTGGCTCCAGTGTGAAAGGTAGGAGGAGGGACACATAGGACATGTGTGGCAAAATCTGCTGCTTTCTCACCTCTAGTGATTGGATTCTGTCCTGCTTCTCTGGCTGATTGTTTTTCAGCACTGAGGATTGAAGGTGCTCTACCACAGAGCTACATGGGCCTCAGCCTTTGTTTGAGAAAGGATCTCACTAAGTTGCCCAGGCTGTCTTTGAAGAACTTGTAATTATGATCTGCCTGCCTCAGCCTCCCAGTAGCAAAGGAGTTGCAGGTGTGTACCACTGTGCCCAACTTGGCTGTGATTCCTAGAAGTGCTGATCAGAGTGTACAGCTGGCTGAGGAGGTCTTTCCTGTGTCAAGAGGGTGCATTAGAAACTTGCATGGGCAGAATCGTGTGTCACAGTGCTGCTGCACAGCGCAGAGTCCCTGGATCCTGCCAGCAAGGCTGGGCTGCGGTGAGGGCCAGCAGTGAGGTGCTTGTAACAGGAGAGCTTCCTGTGCTGAGGGGCGTCCCAGACTCAGGTACGAAGGATGAAGTGGACCTCTGCACTTCTGTACATTGTATGCACGTGCCTAGCCGTGAGTTTAGACTCCTGTGGTCAGGTCAGAGTCCGGAAAACAGTCTGCTGAGTCACTGCTTTAGGAAAGTTGTGCACCAGGAAGCTCGTCTTGATTTTTGCCAAGGAAAATGCCTGTCTTCCTGTGTCCCATGAAAACTTCCTCTGTAACAATCATGCTGGCGGAATTCACCAGTGATCACTGGGGCAGAGCCTTTCCTGTGCACTTGTGTGTGTCTCCCGAGAGAAGAGGAGGATCAAGATGGGTAGACCAGGCCAGCAGGGTTGTGAGGCATCAAGTGGAGAGTGAATGCCAAATGCGCATAGGGACTCTGATTTCTGTGCTAAGACAAGGTGTCAGGAACTGTGTATGTTTGGTTATACTGATGATAGATTTGCTAGGAAGTAGATTGTAGTGTTCTTGTCATTCTGGGGTTTGTGACCTTTGTGAATAGGTACCAGTTTTGCATGGTAGCATCATTGTACCTCCTTGATATGAGTTAGAAGGATGTGCAGCAGTTCTAATGTTGAGCTTTGGAGTCTGTAATTTTTTTTTTTTTTTTTTTTTGAGACAAGGTCTCACTTTTGTGGTTCAGGCTGGCCCTGAGCTCAGCCTCCAACTCACATCACAGCAATCCTCCTGCCTCTGCCTCCCAAGGGCTGGGATTACAGGTGTGAGCCACCACGCCCGGCACTGTGGTATGTGGTACTGGTTGCTGCTGGGCGTGAGTCTCCACACCCAGTATTGTATGTGGTTACCGGGGATCGAACCTGGGTCCTTGTGCTTGTAAGACAGGGGCCGGAACCACTGAGCTAACTCCCTGGCCCTGGAGTCAGTAATTCTTTATACTGCTATGGTGAGTATCTATAAAACATTAGCTACCTTTTTTCCTAGAGGAATGTTTATGTTAGATTTGGATGCTTTTCTAATGTGTATCCAGTCTGTACGTCCCACATTTTTTTCAGACAATTTCATGAATGCATTTGTGCTGTATGTAATAATGTTTACGTTCTTTGTGTTAGTCCATGTGTGTGACACATCTCAGCTCCTTTTCACATCCCCTTTTCTTCATCCTTTCTTCTCCCTCTTCTCTTTTTTTTTTTTTTTTTTTTTTTTTTAAGGTTTTGTGAGACAGGGTCTCACTTTGTGGTTCAGGCTGGCCCTGAGCTCAGCCTCAAACTCACATCACAGCAATCCTCCTGCCTCTGCCTCCCGAGTGCTGGGATGACAGGTGTGAGCCACCACGCCCGGCACTGGTATGTGGTACTGGTTGCCGCTGGGGTGAGTCTCCACACCCAGTATTGTTATGTGGTTACCGGGGATTGAACCCAGGTCCTTGCGCTTGCAAGACTGGCGCCGGAACCACTGAGCTATATCCCCGGCCCCTTCTCCCTCTTCTCTTGATCCCCTTCCTTTTTCAGAAAGATCTCCCTACTTCCTATTATCTATCTTTTACTTTGGGATTCTCATATAAAAGAAACCATGTGATTTTTAAACTTGTGTGTTTTTTATTTATTTCTTTTAACACCATGATCTCAAGGTGGGTCCATTTTCCTACAGATGACTCAGGTTTATCTTTTTATTTTATTTATGTTTTTATTTTGTTTTTTTTGAGACAAGGTCTCGCTTCATAGTTCAGGCTGGCCCTGAGCTCAGCCTCAAACTCACATCACAGAAATCCTTCTGCCTCTGCCTCCCGAGTGCTGGGATTACAGGCGTTAGCCACCACGCCCCACACTGTGGTAAGTGGCAGTGATTGCTGCTGGGTGTGAGTCTCCACGCCCAGTATTATATGTGGTTAACCAGGGATGGAACTCAGGTCCTTGCGCTTGCAAGACAGGTTCCAGAACCACTGAGCTATATCCCCAGCCCTATGTTTTTGGGGTTTTTTTTTGTTTTGTTTTTTGTTTTTGAGACAGGGTCTCACTTTGTAGTTCAGGCTTTAACTCAGCCTCAAACTCACAGCAATCCTCCTGCCTCTGCCTCCCAAGTGCTGGGATTACAGGTGTGAGCCACCATGCCCGACAAGTTTGTCTTTTTAATGACCTAGCAGTACTCCTTTGATATCAACACCACATTCTGTTTATCCATTTGTCTGTTGATAGACCCATAGGCTGCTTCCAAGATTCGGCTGTTACGGGTTGTGCTGTTATAATTGGGTCAGCATGTATCACTGTAATGTGATGTCTTTAACTCTGGGGAATAGACTAAAAGGGTCTCATAGTTTCTATTTTAGTTTTAGAGGACTCTGCATACTGATTTCCATAGTAGTTGTATCAGTTTACATGGAGTTGAGTTCTTTTGTCCTGTTATTATTCGATTTCTTGCTGATGGCCATTTTTTCTGGAATAAGGTGAGACCATAGCATTTTAATTTGTATTCTTTTAATGGCCAGTGATGTTGACATTTCTTTGTGTGTTTATTGGCCATTTAAGAAACGTCAGTTCATTTCCTTTGTCTGCTCGTATTTTTTATTTGAGGGTTCTATTTTTTTGAGTTCTAGATGTTAGTCCTCTGTCTGAGGAATAGCTGGCAAAATTACTTTCCCACTTTGTAGGTTTGTTGGCTTGTTGATTCTTGCTCTATTGCCTGTGCAGCCCAGGCTCACATGCTTTATAAGTGGTTCAAAACTAGTTATTAGAAAAAGCAGATTTCCTTTTATACTATTTCACATTTGAATCAAAGGAGATTCTGTCTTTGAATATAAGGGCAGAAAATAATGTTCTTAGAACTGATAAAAGTATACAAACACTGGATCTTTGATGTAGATGGCAATAGTAAGTGAATTCTACAGTATAGCTGGCCTGTAGATACTGAGCCAGTGTCATTTGGGGCTGTGATTTCTCTCTTTCCTGCCCTGTTAGAGGGAAGTGTTCCTTGCCATTGTCATGGTAAACGAGCACACACACCCTGCTTCAGACCCAGCAGCTGGGCATCCAAAAATGGGGCTAGTTACCGGGCCTGGGCTGGCATCAGAGACTGTGCAGAGACTGCTGTCTGAGGCTTACGAGGTGCTCAGGGGCCCAGGATGCCAGGGCCGGGCTCTGAGCCTGTGTTCTGCGCTCGCTGCTGGCCCAGGAGTGCACAGAGGGAGGGAGAGAGGAGGGGAGGGCCCTCTGTGGTAGAGGCAGCTGTCAGGCTTTAAACTGACCCGGTTTCTGCTGAATAACCCTTCCTTTTGCCACAGGCTGTGGAGAACCTGTGCTCTCACCGAGCCTCACCGATGCTCTACAAGCAGCTCCGCCAGGCCTGCGAGGACTACGTCCAGACCCAGACCCCCCCGCTCAGAGAATATCCTTTCTTGGCTCGTGAGGGTTCTCTTCATTCCCTAAACCTTTTTAAACTGGACATTAATAGGATAAAGAACAGATGAGTATCCTTCATATTAAAACAACAGGCTTTAAGTTCTTTTATGTATAGAACAAAAATGTTTAACTTTACTCATCATTCAGTTTAATCATTTTTAAGTGAAACTTAGAAATGGACTTAGTTTGTTGATACAAATGAAAGATAAATGGTATATTTATTGCACATAGTTGAAATCTTTAGAAAAAGTTCTAGAATGCCTTCTAAGTTGAGTTCTGTCCTTCAGTAAAATCCCCTGTGTGAGTACTGCAGGCTGTGGAGCAGCTTCCCAAATGAGGATGGTAGTCAGGTGTCTGCAGTAGCAGACAGCTGCCCATGCTCCAGCTCAGGATCCCCAGGTAGGGTCCTTCCCTGGCTTCTACAGGTGGGTGACATGTGCAGTCCCTGGGCTCTGCTCACAGGGGGCTTGCGCTGCTGCCGCTGGCCCAGGAGGAGAGAGCCTGCCTTTCAGGTTGGCTGCTGGCTTTGCCTCACAGGTCATAGTCTGTCTTTCTTGTTGCTGGGACGACTGCCTGATACCCACAAGTCAAAGAGCAGAGTTTTCTTTTGGCCCACAGTTTTTTGGAGGTTTCAGTCACAGTCGGTAGGCTCCAAGGCAGGGTGGCACGGCAGAAGGGCCTGCAGATAGGAAGCCTCACAACTAAGGGAGGTAAGGGGTATATAATATCTTTGCTGGCCTCTTTCCACCAGGCTTCATCTCCCAGCACTGTTCCCAGCAATAACCTCATCAGTGGACTGATCAGTCCTACACAGCCAAAGCTCATTTGTGAGTGCAGGAGGCTTTTGGGGGTTGTGTGGACACAAGCTTCATACAACCCTGCTCTTACTCGAGGCGCATACCTGGGCAGAAGAGAGGACAGCCTAGGATTTACTTCCACATCATCTGTGACATATAGCCCTGAGGAAATCCCTTTAAGCTAGCCTTGTCTTGGCCCTGCTCCCCACTGTCAGGCCAGCCAGGTTCCTCTGGGCAGCATTAGTGACTGCTCTTCTGGCCCTCTGTCCACACAGTAGGACACAGGAGTAGGAACTGCCCCTTCCCAGGTTCTCTGGGTCAGAGAACTTGTTCTCCCTTGGGTCTCATTGCATAATGTGATTGCTCAGTCCTCCTAGCAGCCAAGAGGTCAATGTGGCCAGATCTGAGGGCCTGGTGGGCTAGGATGTTGAGATTGGGCATTGTGCCGTTGCCATCATGCTCTTTAGAATTCGCCAGTGCACACTATGTCTCAGGAAGTTGCTGGGAGGTGCACAGAGCCTGCACCGGCTCAGGCCCACCCCAGGGAACCTGCAGCCTCCCAGAATGTGGGCTAACTTCAATCAGCTGCTTTTTCTTTTTCCTCATTCTAGTTTACTTGAAAACAACCTTTTGATCATCTGCTAACATTTACCCCTGCTGGGTAACCCCACCCTGTGGAGCGTCATCTGCCAGTCACTCAGTAAACACCTGCTTTTATTGGTGCACCCATTCTGGAAATGGAAGAGCAGCTGCCAAGTGTGATTGCCACCCTCTGGGGAGTCACCATTGTACAGCCAAGAATCGCACCATTTCCTTGATCTTTTGACAAAGCTGTGCTGGCTTTATAGAAGGAAACAGAAACATGAGCACATTAAATGTCCCGTATAGCCAGAAAAATGGATCCCAGAAGTGAAGTCTTTCTGTCCCAGTGTACCCAATGGGATTGGGAACAAGAAGGATCTCTGGAATGATGAGCATACAAGAGAGGAGAGACAAGCAGGTATGGCCTGGAGCAAGCCTGTGTATTCCAGTAGCATTCCTTTTGGTCCATGCAGCCCTTGAGTTCAGCATAAGAATCAAGGAAGAACCTGTGAGAGATGTTGCTAGAGAGCTGGAGAGTGGGAGCCCCCAGGCGGGGCTGGCAGAGTACAGAGGGTGCACGCAGGATGCAGGCTGTGCTTAACTAACTGTATGTGCCGCCCAGAAGCGGGGTTCATTGTGAGCACTGAGAGCTGGCCTGAGAAGATGGCTTGCAGGGCAAGACACGCTCCCTGTTCACTGTGAGCACACACAGAGGTCCCTGTGGTTTGCCAGGTATTATGTGAGGCCTGGGAAGGAGACGGTATACTATGGGAGTCCAGCCTCCAGCAGGATGATGGATATACAAGACAGGTGTTGTAAAGTGGGTCTGTGTGAGCTCCCAGACACGAGTGGAGCTGAGGGGAGGAAAGGATGGGACAGCCTAGGGCCAGTTAGATGGCAGTCTGTGTAGAGGTGTGATGAGGTAGGAGAGCCCATGGGATCAGAGGATCAGGACGGACCCTGAGAAAGGAGGGCAGAGAAAACAAGCCAGACCACCCACCTGGAAAGTTTGGGTTCCCTTTGATGGTGAAGATTTGACAGAGACATTCAGATTGCAGATGGCAGGTCTCCCATTGCCAGGAAGACAGTGCCTTTTAGTTTCCTGTGAGGGACTGTTGAGGGCAGCTGTCAGTTGAATGGAGCAGTTCTGGTGCTGCAGAGAGACCAGGACAGCTCCAAGAGAATTCTCAGGAGTGATGGCTGAAAAGAGAAACGAACAAAGGAGGAATGACAGGGGTCTCAGCAGGACGACAGCTGCAAAAAGAGAGGGCCTGTGGGCAGTGGTGATGGTGCCAGGTCCAGGATGCTCACAGAGCTGTGGATGCAGCTGTCCGGCAGGTGGAGAATGACAGGATGCTGAGCCCAGGCAAGGGAAGCGAGGGAGGAGGCTACAGGCCATGGAGGACACATGCTTGGCCCTTAGTGACGAGCACATGTGTGTCAGTCTCAAGACTGCGTACTAGGATGGGCGTTGTGGAGTGGAACAGCCATGTTCCTCCAGAGCTCATCCTTACTGGAGAGCTGTAACCTAAAAGGGCTTTCATGACAAGGTATGAGGGCAAGCCCTGTGAACACTGAGAGCTGGCCTGTGAAGACTGCCTGCAGGTGGCAAGACACGCACCATGTTCACTGTGAGCACACGCGGAGGTCCCTGTGGTTTGCTAGATATCATGTGAGGCCTCCCTGCCAGCTGTCCAAACACACACATGCACATCTTCTGCCTAACCAGGCATCGTGACTGTAGGACCACAGGTGCCTACTTGAATTAGAAGAGCCTAGGATTCCTTTAAGAGTGACCCCCTGGCTATCCCAAAATAACACTGTAAAGAACAAACATCTCCTTTCCCCTGATCAGCCTCCCAGTGCTGTCACTGTGGTTGCCCCAGAAATACTAGCCAGTGTTGGGCCCAGTGACTGCACAGAAAATCACTTATCTCCACCTAGGAGGATGCAGAGGTCCAGAGGTGCCTCTGCTTTTGGAGAATCAGGTGTGCTGTGTCCACCTCTGAGTATATTGCTGTCCCAGTACTCCTGGCAGCACTCAGAGATATGCGCCTATAGTCAGCATACTTCATGTGCAAGAAGGCACACCTGCTGGTATGGTGTACATTTCAGTGGTGCAGTGCCTACGCCAGTTTGTGTCAACTGGTAAGGACACTGAGGAGTCCTGCAGCAGCAGAGACTAGAGTGGAGACCAAAGAGGGAAGCTAATTGAACAGCCAAAATATTGATAAAGGTCATATGATGAAGTGGTAATGCGGGAGCTGTGTTGGGCACAGGTGTCCAGCAGAACCCAAGACGTGCTTGTTGGGTAGTAAGGGCATGGCCCAAGCAGTGGTGCCTTCCTGTGGGTTGCCACAGGAGGGTGGCCAGTCTGCCTGGTGTTTGGACCGCGCACCACCACCTTCATAGCCCTGTGCCAGTGGTTGCTCTTGCTTCTTTTTTACATTGCCTTGTGGCAGGCAGTCTGGTTGTGTTTCCACGTTATTCAAAGAGCCCATCTCTCCATGGCTGTGTAAATCCTCTGCTGAAAGTGACCATGCCTGAGGAAGGAGGGCTGGCCACGGGCACCTGCCTTGGAATGGATTGTGATGGCTAGATGCCCAACCCAGCCCACATCTCACCTACCTCATGCCTGGCCTGGAGGAGCTTGTCAGGTGCCACACTGTGCTGCTCACTTCCTGTTGCCTGCTTCCTTCACGATGGCAGCTGGACAATATTGGGGGCCTATAGTGATTTACAGAGCCCTCTGTATGGAAGCCCTTTTCACTGACACAATGCTCAGCCTGTACTGTGTGTCTCTAGTGCCGGCCCCTGCTCGACCCTGTCATGAGCATCTGCCACACCTAACTCACCTGGTGGCATTGGATTGGTGTTGAGGTCTCACAAAGAGCTCAGGCTATGTAGATACTATGGGCACTGGCTGGATCTCCTGCATGCAGCCCCATGGTCTCCTTAGTGCCTGGTTTCAGGGCTATGGTAGCCGCCAGGGCAGCTCTCACAGCTGCACTCTGGGGTCCTGACTTCTGTCTCACTTTTCCAGACTGCTTCAGCTTCTGAAGTAATTAACTCTGAGAGAAATGCTCTGCATGCTGCAGACAGAGCACGTGCTGGGCTCTGGCTCCGGAGAGCCGGTGATGAGCCCGCCTCCCTGCCAGCTGTCCACCAGAGGGTTCCATCCTGTCTTTCTCTTTGGCGGGTGGGGTGGGCTATCAGGCCAGACCCTTGGGGTGCTGTGTCCTGGTGACTGTTAGAGCTGGCATCACAGTAAGTAGCGTGGGACAGGACAGTCCAGAGATGCCGGTGCAGCTGTGTGTAGGAAGGGGTCATGCACAGGGCTGAGATCTGGAGATGTCAAAAGCCATATGGGGCTTAAAAGCTGCTGGCCCCAGTCTATTTGTGCCACTGTAGCCGAGTGCCATTCGGTTATGAACTGCCAAGGCTGAGGTTGAGGTGTTGGTGTTGGGTGATGCCCAAGTCGTGGCACATGAACAGCACCTCTCATAGCTCATTGCATGATGGATGGTTAGTCAGTTCTACCCCTCACATGCTTCCTGCTACTGCTGCCTGTTCTGGTGGGATGATGTCTGGTATAGGGCAGAGGGGAACAGGATTCGGGTGGAAGGTGCAGCAATTGCATGGCCTGTGTCTTGAGGTTTTCCTTAGCAGATCTGCACAGACTCCCTCGACAGCGTCTTGTTCTTAAAGAAGATCAACACATGCTGGCAGGACCACTGCAGACAGATGGTGAGCAGCCAGCTTTCCCTGAAGCTCTGACCTGTGCAGGCTCAGCCTGGAGCCCTGCACGTCTCTGTTCATGTCTGCTTTGGTCCATCTCAGGCTCTGGTCTGGCCAGGCAGGTGGCAACAGGAGCGACTTGGGATGCTTCCCTTCTATCCTAGTGCAGCCCGAGGGAACCCAGCTAATTCTAAGATACTTAGTGGGGCCAGGGACATAGCTCAGTGGTGGAGCACTTGCCTACCACATGGGAGGTTCAAATCTCCAGCACCAACAGGAAGAGAGAAAGAAAATGAAAAGGGCTACAGGGTGGCAATAAAGTGCCTGAGCCTTGGGGTTGCTAAAAGCCCAGAGAAGGGCCGGAGATTTAGCTCAGTGGTTCTGGTTCTTGCCTTGCAAGCGCAAGGTCCTGAGTTGGATCCCAGTAGCCATATACAGTGCCAGGTAGGGTGACTCACATCTATAATCCCCGCACTTGGGATGCAGAGGCAGGAGGACTGCTGTGAGTTCGAGACCGAGTTCAGGACCAGCCTGAACTACAAAGCAAGACCCTCTCTCAAAAGAAATTTTAAAAAAACCCAGGGATGTTCACAGAGTGTTATTTGCCATAGTCAGAAAATGTCAGAGTTTAAAAGAGACCTTTAAGGTAGGAGGCATAAAATCCTGTAGTCAGGGTCCAGTGGTTTAGCTTAGTGATTTCAGTGCCTGCCTTACAGGCAAGATCCTGGGTTCGATCCCCTGTAGCCACATACAATAATGTTGGACATGGTGACTCACAACCACCAGCAGTTAGTACCACATACTGGGCATGATGGCTCACGCCTGTAATCCCAGCACTTAGGGGACAGAGGCAGGAGGATTGCTAAATGTGAGGCTGAGTTCAGGAGCAGTCTGAACTACAAAGCGAGACAGTGTCTTAAAAAAAAAAAATCCTGCAGTCAGACCTCTTATGTTAAAGATTGATAGATTTAGAAAAATGCGGTCTTGGTAGGCAACTCCTGTCCATGAAGGAGCAGCCCTGTTAGATTGGAGAAGGTACTGTGTAGTCTGCAGTCTGATGCCAGGTGGTATGCCTGGATGACTCAGTGACCTTTCCGGTCAACAGATCATGGTCAGAAGCATCTTCCTGTTCCTCGATCGCACATATGTCCTGCAGAACTCCATGCTCCCTTCCATCTGGTGAGTGTTCCTGTTGGCTGCCTGGCCTGGCCAGTGTGTTTTTGTCATTCTAGCTGGTGGGCAGGGTGTGCACTGGGTCGTGAGGCAGACACGCGATCTAGGTGGCCTTAGCCTAAAGTGCCAGCCTTTGCCAGCTGGGTCCCCACGAAGAGCAGTGTCCTCTTCCCTGGTGAATTGTTGCTCTGGCAGTCAGGCAAAGTTAAGGTCTGGCTCCAAAGAGAAGGTGGGAGTGAGTGCCCAGCAGCCATGTAGAGGGAGGGCTGTATGCTGTGATGCTTGATGGCACCCAGAAAGAGTGGTGACCATGGACCATGTCCCAGGAGTGCACATGGTTACTTGACTGTCAGGCAGCCCGACTGTTGAACATGACATCCGTGTAGGAAGGAGGTCCAAGGGACCTGGCCTAGCCAGTGTGGGCACTCTTGAATAGGCCCTGAGAATGGATGGTCTAGAGGGGCATGGAGGACAGGGCTGGAAGAGGGAAACCAAAGTCCAGTTTTGTGTTCACTGTTTGCCCAGGGACATGGGTTTGGAGCTGTTTAGAAACCACATCATCAGTGACAAGATGGTGCAGAGCAAGACCATTGACGGGATCCTGCTGCTGATTGAGCGGGAGCGCAGCGGGGAGGCTGTGGACCGGAGCCTGCTGCGCAGCCTGCTGAGCATGCTCTCGGACCTCCAGGTGGGCCGCTGCCTCCCCTCCCTGTGTAAGGCATGCGTTGGGCTTAGGAAGGGACAGGAGAACGTCTCAACCGTGATGAGAGTGTGACCCCACAGTAATACTGCACTGGTTCACACATAAGGAATAGTGATGAAGGTGGTGATTTCTTAAGTAAAGTATATCATAAAGATAAAACCAAGTGAGAAGCTAGAAAGAAATGCTAGGTGCATGTATAAAAGACCAGAGGCTGAGCCAGGCATAGTGGTTGCCTCTTACAATCCCAGCACGTGGGAGTCTGAGCAGGAGGACTGCCCCCAGGTCCGGACCAGACTGCTGTGTAGTAAGACCTCATGTCAAAAAGCAAAACAAAAGCTCCACAAAAACGGGGCTGACCCCTTAGTGCCACAGAGAGCCACAGGGCCAAACCTGTGTATGATAGGTGAAAGGCCCAGGGTCTGCACCAGAGAAAAGCTCTGGGCAAGCACGGCACAGCAGCAGGGTAACTGGGGTATAGCCCAGCCCCCAGCCACAGGCCCTTCAGGTGCTTCCACTAAGTCCAGTCAATCACTGCTCGTTTCCTAGGTATATAAAGACTCATTTGAACTGAAATTTTTGGAAGAGACTAACTGTTTATATGCTGCAGAAGGCCAAAGACTGATGCAGGAGCGCGAGGTGAGATGGGTGCTTCCTGTTGCTTTGTTCTTTATCTGTGGCTGTGCTTCTCCACACAAGTCCTCAGGGTTGTCTTCTCACACCCAGCCTGCAGCTAAAAGTTGGGGCAGCCCGCAGGCTAGCCAAAGTCCCCAGTACCGACTTTTGCCCTCACTGTAGTAAGAATTTCAGTTTTGCTCCTTATTTTAGAAGCTCTTTTTGTCCTTCTGCAAGAAAACCCAGAAAAGTAATAACTGAAATAGTAAAGGACTTCAAGTTTAAGTAAGAAGAAGGTAAAAAATAAATTCTAAATATGAAAAACAAAATCCATCTAAATTTTTCATCTGTACAAAATGCATTAGAAGTACTTCCATGTGGAAAAGGTGTATGTAACTGTAACGTGCCCCTAGTTGATACCCAGCTTCCCAGGCCTAGAGCACAGCTCTGGAGGGGTGTAGCCTGCCTGCCCACAGGGTGGGTCCTGCCACTTGAGTCCAAGGGAAGTTCTGTCTTCGGGTGCCACATGGCTGGACACACATAGTTCACTGGTCCCCACTGGAAGCTTTGCTGGCCTGCCATCTATCAGCTCTGGGCTCCGTTCCTCCCACCCCAGTGCCAGGTCACTCCCACAGGCACAGGGTGGCACAGAGAGAGATGGCTTGAGACATCCTGAAGGACAGTAAGGGTGGCCTAGGGCCTAATCTAGAGGTGAATGTTGAACTCCAGCCTGCTAAACCCCTTAAGCCCAGGCAGTGTGTTCTTATTTGGTTTACATGCATGATTTGTTTTATTTTATGCGGAAAAAAGAACTTTTTCTTGGGTCATGGAAAGTCTTTGTGTTGTGGTACTTTCTTTATAAGGTTCCAGAGTACCTTAATCACGTGAGCAAGCGTCTGGAGGAAGAGGGCGACCGCGTCATCACGTACCTGGACCACACCACACAGTGAGTGTCGCAGTTGGCAGCGCCACTAGCAAGTGTCTTGTGGCTGGATGTTGAAATTGATGGGGCCTGAGTGCTTTTGATACTGGTGTACTTTGCCTATGACCTGCGGACCCTTCTCACTGTGGGGTGCTACTCCAGCGGTTTTGGTTGTGAACTCTGCTTAGGCATCTTATGTGGCTGTAGTTGCTATCACGTTGCCTCTTTTTCTCTTTTCATTTTTTTTCTATACTTGAGCATCAGGAGGATGCTCAAGTATAGAGCATAGAGATATGCTAGTCTAGAAATAGACTGGGTCTGGGACAGGTGTGTGGCACTTTCTTCTATAAAGTCTAGAAGAAGAGAGGCACAGGATGAAGACCTGGGTGGTCACACTGCAGAGCTTTCCCCCTGCTCCAGGGCCAGTCAGGGGAGATAGGGTTGGGCAGGGACACTGAGGATGTCACTGGGCTCCACAGGGCCCTGTTTCGTCATGGGGAAGAAGGAGGATCCACAGAGGCCAGGCAGAATGGCCGGGGAGCTACAGGGGACCCTGGGCAGGGTGACTCTGGCCCTGTGGTCTCCTCGGGCTGCTGTGGCTGCCATGAGATGTCCACTGAAAAGTCCTTCCTAAACTGTGACCCTGAAGAAGGCTCTTGTGGGTGTCCTCTGGCTATCCTCTCCGTGGTCCCACTTTGGCCTGTCCCCCTGCAGAGCAGCCTACTGGCCAGCCAGTGCAGCAGTGAGACATCAGGGTCGGACCTGGATGAAGACTGTGCTCCGCCCTCTGGCCTGTCGGGCGGTGGCCGTCCCTCCTGGCCTCAACCTGCCCTTTCTTGGCAGCCCAGCCCCTCCCTGCCGCTGCCCTGATACTTGTCCTCTCTTGCCTCTGTAGGAAACCACTGATCGCTTGTGTGGAGAAACAACTATTAGGAGAGCATTTGACAGCGATTCTGCAGAAAGGTGGGTTTAGCTGAGCTGTGAATTAAACTGAATGCCCACCCTGAACTCATGGGGAGCATAAAGCCATATGTGTTTACTGTCCTGAGAGAATCAGAGACTTCTCCAGGGGCATTGTTGCCACCACGGGGAAATGAGGAAGCAAGAGAGGTCAGGAAGGAACTGGGAATTTAGCTCAGTGCTTCTGGCATCTGCCTGGCAAACACAAGGTCCAGAGTTCAATCCCTAGTAACCACATACCACAATGCCAGGCATGGTGGCTCACACCTGTAATCCCAGCACTTGGGGGACAGAGGCAGAAGGATGGCTGAGTCTGAGGCAGTGAGTTCAGGCTCAGCCCGAACTACAAAGTGAGACCCTATCTCAAAAAAAAAAAAAAAAAGAAAGGTAGGGCAGTTGTCTAAGGGAACACTTCCTGCTGAAACCCCAGCTAATCGCCCTGGCTACTCAGATTTCCTGCATGGGATGCACTGGGCCCTGACTCCGCACTGGTCCTACCTGTCCTGTTTTCCCATCCAGCTTACCTGGCAGTGAGCATGGGCAGTGAGACAGTCGCTGGCTCCCCTCCTCTGTGCCTGCGGCTCTGTGAGAGCAGCACGTGAAGGCAGTAGCAGCTTCTCGCAGTGGTAATTGAGAGCCTGGATGAGGTGTTGGCTCTGCCTGTACCACGGGGCTCCACTCGGCTCCTCAGTAGCTTTGTTCTCGGGAAACTGAATGAGCACCAGCCTGTTCCCTGATGATCCATCCCTGATGTCGCTTTCTACAGCCCAAGTGCTTTGGGCTGCCCTCCGAAAGTCACTGCCCAGGAGGATCACACATTTGGGCCCCACCTGGGCAACTTAGCCAGGCTATGTCTCGAAAAATAAAAAGAGCTGGGATGTAGCTCAGTGATGGAGCTGCCCTAGGCGAGGTTCATGGCTCCAGTGCTGCACCGAAAAGGAAAGGAGAGGTTCGTTTGCCCAGCAGACCCAAAGTAATGTAGAGAAATGACAGGCGGTCGAAGCTGTAGCTCGAGTTTTATGATCACAAGCCTAGATCTGCGCCCCACTTGCTGGGAGAGAACCAGGAGCAGAGCCAGCTGAGCTCACATGGGAGAGGCAGGGGCCTTCTGTCCCCCAAGTGCTGCCTTAGCTGCCTGTGAGTAGCCAGAAAACCACTTAACAAGCCAGGAGCCAAGATTTTCTGCTTACAGTATAGTTTTAGGAAGTCCTTATAAAATTTAAATACCTGAAATAGTCAAAACTTCAAATTGTGTTAGACACTTCAGAATATTTAATGAACAATGAGTAATTTTTATCCCACATTTATTGTTTGAGTAAAATTAATCAGCTAAAAACTAGAGAGTTTGGCTGGGGCTTTAGCTCAGTGGTTCAGGCACCTGCCTTGCAAGTGCAAGGCATTGGATTTGATCCTGGTAACCATATACAACAATGTTGGGCATGGTGACTCACATCCGCCAGCAATCAGAACCACATACCACAGTGCTGGGTATGGTGTCCCACACCTGTAATCCCAGCACTCAGGAGGCAGAGGCAGGAGGATTTCTGAACTTGAGGCTGAATTCAGGACCAGCTTGAACTACAAAGCAAGGCCCTGTCTTAAAAAACTTTTAAAAAAAAACTAGAGAGTTAAAATATTAGTAAGCATATTATCTGGTGGACTTAGCCAGAAGTTGAGTCTGGAAGTTCCCAGGACAAACTATCAGTGTAAAGTTTCTACTGATGCCCTCTCACAATGTGAGGGGTTGAGTATACCCTAGAGAAAAGGGAGTAGACTGCTATGCTTTACCAGATGTTTAACAAGAACCTCCAGGTAGGAGGGCACACAGACTGCGTCAGCTTCCTGTCATGACCTCCATTCTGCGCCATCCCAGGGCTGGACCACTTGCTGGATGAGAACCGGGTGCCTGACCTCACACAGATGTACCAGCTCTTCAGTCGGGTGCGTGGCGGGCAGCAGGCGCTGCTGCTGCACTGGAGCGAGTACATCAAGGTACTGAGGTTTTGATCTCCCCACCATGCTGCCTAGGGATATGGGGTCACAGGGTCCAAGGTGGGAACAGTGCCCTGTGTGCCAGTGGCACTGCTGTGAGAGTCACCTGTTCCCGTGAACCATGGTGGACAGAGGGCTGCCCTTTTCCCTCCGATCACCTGTGTAGATGTTTTCCTAAGTTTTTCTGTGCCATTACCTTGCAGACTCATGCAGGGACACCTGGAACCTTGCAGCAGCCACATTTGTTCCTTGTCAGCCCAGTCCTACCTCCCCTCCACAGCTGTGGTCTCTCAGACCTCTTAAACCACAGTCTGTATCATGTGCCAGCTGGACCTTTGTGGAGAGCTTTCTGCTGTGCTGCAGCAAGTGGTCTGCAGCCCCACTGGGTTTATCGCCTGGCGTCTGGGCAGTCTCTCTGTCCCCCAGATGCAGTGCAGGGCCATGCATGAGTTCCCGGGCACTCCTGTGTCAGTGCGTCCCACCTCACAGAGCAGTGTCTGGGGTGGACCCAGGACTGAGCTCTGGGCACCACCTGCCTCTGAGGGACACAGACCTTTCTGTGGCCACAGTGTAGAATGTGCTGGGCACCGACCAACAAGGCCAGCCAAGGCTGCCCCACAGTGTGAAGCTGCCAGAGGAGCACTGTTCCTGAATCTGATGCTGACTTAGCACTGATTTGCTTTTGTAGACTTACGGCACGACAATTGTCATCAATCCTGAGAAGGATAAAGACATGGTCCAGGACCTGCTAGAGTTCAAGGACAGGGTGGACCACGTGGTGGAGGTGTGCTTCCAGAGGAACGAGCGCTTCGTCCACCTGATGAAGGAGTCCTTTGAGACCTTCATCAACAAGAGGCCCAACAAGCCTGCAGAGCTTATCGGTAGTGCAACAGTGTTCTGGGCTCTGAGTAGTTTGGGAGAATGAGGCAAAACTCAAGCAGATGTTTTGACCAAATGCTTACATTCCTTATGGGGAGGGTGAGGGGAAGGTCATCTGGACACACACACCTTGCACACCTCTGGGTGTGAGCCTGTTGCCATGAGGGGTGATGCAGCAGGGATTTGGTGGGTAGAACTTGACTCGCAGGAGAGCAGGACAAGGAAGGGTTGTTCTAGTTTGTGCTGCTGGCCTCAGCTCAGAGCTATCTTCTATAAAGGTCAGTGCTGGTTCCCGTCCTGACAAGATGTCAGTTCTCAGAAATTACACTGAGGACAAATGCCTCTGCACCTGAGGCCGACCCTGACTGGGTGAACCACAGATGAGATATTCCCGAATCACTGTGTTGACATGGGATGGAGCAGGATGTGGACTCACTTTGCACAGTTACTGCAATTTACAGTATGGTAGAAACATTTCAGGATACATAACATACTGGTCAGTCAGAGTGGTTTTTGTTTTGTTGGGGGGGGGGGTTCTTTTAAACCTACAGGAGAAAAGAGGCAAAAAGAGACATAAAAACAGGGATACAGAATTGGTTGTGTGTGTTATCACTGAGGACAGTACCTGGAGTTCATTAGATAGCCAATTTTTTGTGAATTCAGAATGTCCATAATAAAAACGTGGAATAATAAAAGCAACAACAAAGAAATCCACAAAGCCATTTGGTCAGGCTTTTGTACCACATTTTTTATTGTGATTTCTCCACTAAAGAGAGCGTTGAGTTCTTGGAAACTGGAGCTTCAGAAAATCGGGCTGTGTTGCAGGGAAGCTCCTAGTGCCAGTGTACATACACGCGCCTGCCATCGCATGGGCTCATGTCTTATTTGGAGCAAGAAGCCCCACATAAAGTACTCTTGTCCGTGTATTGACGCTTTGGCTGAACCACTTGGAGGCGTAAGAAAAAAGTCTGTTCTTTGAGAAAGTCACTTCTGGACTTCTGGCTCCTGTTCCTAGAGAAGGGTGTTCTAGTTCCTTGTCAGTGTCACAGTGTCGTAGAGCCCAAGGACTGTATGTAGCTACTGGAATAAGGAACGCAGGATGCCTGCTTCCTTAAATACTCAGTCCTTGGTGTGATTAACTAAGGAGGGCTTGTTCCCCCTTGACCTGAGAACATCTCTGCCCTGTATTCTGCTCAAGAAAGGGCCTGGTTGTTGCCAGGAGAAAAGGAAGAGACCTTTTTCTCCAGATTCTGTTTTTCTCTTGACAGTGCTAGGGTGGAACCCTGGTCCTGTGCATGTGGGCAAGGAAGGGGCTCTGCCCCTGAACCTCACCCCATCCCCTCTCGAACCAAAGCTCTCCCTCTCACAGCCAAGCACGTCGACTCCAAGTTACGAGCAGGCAACAAGGAAGCAACCGATGAGGAGCTGGAGCGGATCCTAGACAAGATCATGATCCTGTTCAGGTTCATCCACGGTGAGCACTGGGGCTCCGGCCGGATCCAGCAGGGCCTCCCAGGGCTTGCTCAGCGGTGCGCAAGTCACACCAGCATCTCACGCTTGGCTTGTTCCCCTCTGGTCTCACTCAGGTAAAGATGTATTTGAAGCATTTTATAAGAAAGATTTGGCAAAAAGACTTCTTGTTGGAAAAAGTGCCTCAGTGGATGCAGAGAAGTCCATGCTGTCCAAACTGAAGCATGGTGAGCAAGGGATGGTCCTGCCCGGAGGGGAGCTGAAGGGAGGCCTTCCCTGCCCTCTGACCTGACCTTTGTGTGTCACAGAGTGCGGGGCTGCCTTCACTAGCAAACTGGAGGGCATGTTCAAGGACATGGAACTTTCCAAAGACATCATGGTTCACTTCAAGCAGGTGAGTTGAGCGAGGGCCAAGGCATACAGCCATATTCCCAGCGGCTCAGGAGGCTGAAGCAGGAGGGCCACAGGTACAAGGCCAGCCTGGACGGCTTACCCAGACCTGGTCTCAAAATAAAATTAGAAAAGGTTGAGATATGGCTGAGTAATAGGCCACTTACCTACCACTTCTGGCGTGTGTGAGGCCCTAGTTTCCATCCCTAATACAACCAAGAAAAAAGGGGGAGTGGGTTGTGTTTCCAGTGAAATAGCCTGGGCTTCGGGTGTATCACATTGGTGACGTGTTGGCATGGGATTTGACCCATATGGAACATGTTCTGGGGACCTAAAAAGCACAAGAAGTGTTAACATTCGTTGAAACTTTATTTTGAAAATAAGTTTTGTGCCCATTATTTCTCATACTTTTAAGATAATTTTTTGGCTTGGGTCCTCTGTCTATCCCTAGCACATGCAAAACCAGAGTGCTCCGGGCCCGATCGACCTCACAGTGAACATCCTCACCATGGGTTACTGGCCTACATACACACCCATGGAGGTACACCTGCCCCCCGAGGTGAGCGAGGGGCATCCCTTCCCCCATAGCCTGTAGTAGCCATTGTGGGATGGGTGCTGGTCATAGGATCTTTGCTTTGGCTGCAGATAATGCAGAGGTGTTGGGGCAGTTACTTAGGGATTGGGTACTCTGGGGACCGGCAGCGGGAGGCTTAGTCCTGGTCCCTCACATCACTGAAATACCTTGTCAGGTCAGGGAACTCTCACTAATGCAACACCTCTGTCCCAGTTCTGCCAGCTGTTTTGGAAGTGTCTTGGGAGCAAGGTTCTGGTGCCCAGCCATGCCTTGTGATCACAGAGCTAGGTGCCACTTCTTTATCTCCTGGAGGGCTTGGTGTCCAGACAAGGTCCAGTTACAGCAGGACACAGCTACTCCTGGTAGTAGGAAGCAGAATCTTAGCCTGATTCTTCTGCGTCACCAGCGTTTCTCTTTGCCCCAGTGACAAGGAGGCAATTTGTAGGCTTATAGAGCTAGACTGTCCACGTCTCATTCTTATCTGTCAGTTCCCAAAGGTCCCCACCTACTCCAGGGTCACTTGGATGTGGGGACTGGTTTTCCAGTTCTGCTCCAAGAGTCTCTACTCCATTCTGTTGGTTTTCTCACCTGTCTCTCTGTCTCGACACCATGAACTCTGTGTTCTTGCATTATTCACTGGCTGGTGCTTCTGGAGTGTCCAGTCTGGCTCCTGTCTGGACGCGTCTTCATCATCCTCCATTCTTGGTTTTCCAGCAAGAGTTGGAGCTTTGGAATATTGTATATTTGGATGGTGATAAAATATACCTTAGCATATGGTTTTCCATCGTAGAAGTGCATAAAGATTTCCACCTTAGGGCCGGGGATTTAGCTCAGTGGTTCCAGCATCTGCCTTGCAAGCCCAGTGTCCCGAGTTCAATCCCTAGTAATAACACACCACAATGCGGGACATGGTGGCTCACACCTGT
Organism: Petromus typicus; assembly: GCA_004026965.1. Classification (NCBI taxonomy): domain Eukaryota; kingdom Metazoa; phylum Chordata; class Mammalia; order Rodentia; family Petromuridae; genus Petromus; species Petromus typicus. Next base: position 42,646 of record PVIR01006873.1, read on the forward strand.
AATCCCAGCACTCGGGAGGCAGAGGCAGGAGGATTGCTAAGTTTGAGGCTAGCCTGGGCTACATAGTGAATTTGACTTGAACTACAAAGCGAGACCCTGTCTCAAAAAAAAAAAAAAAAGTGGCATTAAGCATGTTCACTGTGTCCCACAACCATCACCTCTGATTCTTCACTCCACATGGAGACCTGTGCCTGGAAGGCATCTCTCTAGCCCCTCCCCAGATTCCGTGGTCACAGCCCTGCCTCCAGCGAGGTCATAGGATGTAGCTTCATACCTGTTTCTTTGCTACCTGTGATGCAGCGTGTGTTGGTGCTGCATGCTTTTTTTCCATTGTCTTTTTAGACTGCATGTTGTTAGTGAATGAGAGGCCTTTAGGTTATTATGAGTGAGGCGCCTGTCTTAGTTACTTCTCTCCTTGTGAGACAAAGTACCCAGCACACACAGGTTCAGGGAGGAAAGCTGAACTTCACTTACAGTTCGTAGAGGTTTCACTCTGTAGTCATTGGCTCCAAGACAGAGTGGCGTGGCAGTGGGACCTAATAGAGGAAAAGCAGTTCATGGCAGGCAGAAGGCAGCAAAAGCAAACAAGCAACCAGCAGCAAGCGACAACCACAGCTCTTTGAATCCCTATACCTTCCCCCCTAGCTCCAAGTATCGCACCATAAGTCAATCCCAACATCATGTCTTTGATCTCGGCAGCATCAACCGTAGATCTAGCCACCTCTAAAAAGCCCCACCTATGACTACATGAGGCTTTGGGAGGGTCACCTATATGCAAGCTGTAAAGCACTCAGGAGAGTGGGTACATGCAGTTATTTGAACCCCTGTGGTCACCTCTGGGAATGGACCTAGGAGAAGAATTTCTGGGTGGCGATAGCTTTGTGCCTACCTTACTGAGGAGTTGCCAGACTCACCAGAGTCTCTGCACACTTTTTATCCCATCAGCTTCATGGTCTCCACCTCTTCTGCTGATGCTCGTTGTTAATGTTGTCATCTCTGAGCACATGCAGTGTGTCTTGGGTTGGCTCGACTTGCGTTTCTGTGATGCCATGTGTTGCTGTGTGTCTCTGTTTTGGTGACCATTGGTGTATCTTCTTCGGAGAAATGTCTGCTGGAATGTTTTGCCCAACTTTTACTTCAACTATGTGTTGTTCACTTGTAAGCTGTTTATTTTTCTGGGCATTTAACCTTATCAGACATGTGATTTACAAGTATTTTCTCAGCATTCTCTTTAGCATATATTTGCAATACATAATAGTTGCATTTGTTTTGGGGAATTGGTACATGTTTATAATGTAAGTTATCATTTTCAGTCCCATTCCCCATCTCTAACAAGTCTGCCTCTTTGTTTCCTACCATTTCTCTTTTAATTTATTTCTTTCGTAGGTCTGTAACACACGTGGGATATTTTCTTCCTGTGTCTGACTTACTTCAGTTGCATTTATGGTCTCAAGTTTGTCCATTATAGATGACACCATTTTCCTCTTTGTGACCGAGGAGTACTCCCTTGTGTGTCACTTTCTTGGTGGTACTGTAGTCTGTTTTCTGTTCCCTAGCAAAATATCCGAGACTGGGTATTCACGGAGAAAACCATTGATTTACTGTAGTCCTGGAGGCCTGCAAGACCAAGGTCAAGGGGCTACATCTGTCAGTCTTCTTGCCAAGGTCATGAGAAGTTCACCAGAGCCAGGCATGGTGGCTTGCTAACCGACCTAGGCTGGAAGGCTCCTGACCCACCTCGTCACAGCCCATCACATCTGTGTAACAACAGCTCCCCCCATTGCAGGGCAGAGTCCCACTTTCACCATGCGTGAGGAAGGGTCCTCAGCACTTTGGGAGTTGGGAGAGGGAGGGCCAGCTCAGGTGTGCCTGGCCATGGACCACTTGTTGCCTGTGCGTGTGGCAGGCAGCCCTGAGGGCGGGGCACATTTCCATGAGTGGTAGAAGCCAAGAGCTCAGTTTTCCTTCAGCTGTGAGACTGAGACGTGGAGCAGGCGTTCCGCTCTGCGTGCTGACCGGTGTCCTGTGCTCGGCTCCACAGATGGTCCGGCTGCAAGAGGTGTTCAAGACCTTCTACCTGGGGAAGCACAGTGGCCGGAAGCTCCAATGGCAGACAACACTGGGCCATGCTGTCCTGAAGGCGGAGTTTAAGGAGGTACTGCTTCTGTGAGGAATACTTCATCGAGTATGGTAACAGAGTTTTTAAATTGCCATTGAGCTTTGGTAGCAAAGAAGAAAAATACAGCCGCTAGCTTTGCTAGGTCAGTGAAATGAGAAACAGTTTTTTTTTTTTTTTTTTTAAGTTTTTTGAGACAGGGTCTCGCTTCGTAGTTCAGGCTGGCCTTGAGCTCAGCCTCAAACTCACATCACAGCAATCCTCCTGCCTCTGCCTCCCGAGTGCTGGGACTACAGGCGTGAGCCACCACACCTGGCACTGTGGTGTGTGGTACTGGTTGCTGCTGGGGTGAGTCTCCACGCCCAGTATTGTATGTGGTTAACCGGGGATCAAACCTGGGTTGTTTGCAAGACAGGTGCCGGAACCACTGAGCTAAATCCCTGGCCAGCACCGGCTTTTCTGACTGAGGGGTGGTTGACTAAAAGCCAGGGGGACACTGTGCACTGTTGACCCAGGGGTTGGTGCCGCCTGGACCTGAACAGAAAGCAGATTCTGCCACTGCTGGGCCCACATACATGAGGTGTCACGGGGCAGCCTGAAAGGTATAGGGGTTTGTCCTCCCATCTTCCCTCACACTTAGGTGTTTTTTCTTCCTTTTGCTGAAAGTGCCAGGCATGGTGGCGCATGCCTGTTATCCCAACACCCTGTAAGGCTGAGGCAGGAGGATCACAAATTCAATCCCAACCTAGGCATCTCAGCAAGATCTATCTCAAAAATGTAAAAGGGCTGGGTTGCAGCTCACTGTGAAGGCCCTGTGTTTAATTCCCACTGCTGCATGGTGTGCACACACCTAGGTGCCAAGCCAGTGAGCAAGTGTGAACATGCGCCAGAGCTCCGTGGAGGCTTTTCACAGTTTCACTGCGGTCTTTGCGGTAGTTGCTCCAGCTAGAGCTGGAAGTTCTCTTTACTCAGACGTTTTCCCACTAGGTGCAGAGCTGTTGAGCAGAGTATGTGCCGCATGCTGGTGCTGAAAGCAGTGTCTCACCCAGACGCATGTGGCACTTGTTAATGACTGAGAGGCCTTTAGGTTATTATGAGTGAGGCGCCTGTCTTAGTTACTTCTCTCCTTGTGAGACAAAGTACCCAGCACACACAGGTTCAGGGAGGAAAGCTGAACTTCACTTACAGTTCGTAGAGGTTTCACTCTGTAGTCATTGGCTCCAAGGCACAGTGGAGAGTACCCGCGTGTATGGCATCTACAGTCCCCATGAGCCAGCACGCACGCAGGTCTGTGCCATTGTATAAAGTCGTGCACAGAAGCCATCTGTTTCTGTAGTGGTGTCGTCAGGCGAGCTTTCCTGCTGACCAGCATACAGCAGGGCCCTCCGTCCTCCTCCTGTCCACCCACAGAGCAGGTGTGAGCTGTCCAGGATCCATGTGCTCCTGGGATGACTTTGGTTTTTTCCCAGTAGCCAGGCATGAGCCCAGACCTTTGCATTGACTAGAACCCCTGGCCCCCAACCCCTGCTTTTTAAATTTTTGAGTTGATCCTGCTAAGTCACAAGTTGTCCAGGCAGGGCTTGAACTTCCAGTCCTGCCTTAGCCTCTTTGGTACTAGAATTACAGGTGAGTGCTACCACACCAGCTGTCACTGCTTCCTGAACAAGGTGCTGGGGACTTCTGGCTGTGCTGCCCGCTCCTGGGCCCTGGGTCCTGGGCTCCCACTGTTCTGGGAAGACCCCTTCAGCAAAGTCTGCTGGACACAGACGAGCCACATGATGCTTGTGAGCACAGTTGGCTCCAGATCACAGCTGCGCCCTCCGGGGTCTGTGGACTGGAGAGAACATTTATCTTCTGTGGTAGGCCAACAGTCTGTGGCCTCACATGGTCTATGCAAGCCTTCTCATCTGTGCTGCCCCAACCTCGCTTGTTTTAAACTTTTGTTTTGAAATAAGTAATGGCAGGTATCCCAGGCTAGGCTTGAATTTAATCTTCCTGCCTCAGCCTTCTGAGTAGCAGAGATTATAAGTGTGGACCACCGTGCTCAATTGAAAGAAGTCTTACAACTTTAAAAGCCATTTCAAGAGAAGAATTTTTAGTCAGGTTTGAGTTCAGTGCCAGTCTGAATTACATAGTGACACCTTGTCTGAGAGAGACAGAGAAAGAACTTTTAAATGTAATACCTAGAAACCATTTTATAATCAGTAGTATAATTTCTCCTTACTGGATGACAATTGATGAGTTCTCAATCCTTCACAAGAAATTTGATTGCAGGGCCCAGGGAGTTAGCTCCGCGGTTCCAGCACCTGTCTTGCAAGCGCAAGGGCCCGGGTTCTATTCCCCGGTAACCACATACCATACTGGATGTGGAGACTCAGCCCAGTAGCAACCAGTACCTCATACCACAGTGCTGGGCGTGGTGGCTCACGCCTGTAATCCCAGCACTCGGGAGGCAGAGGCAGGAGGATTGCTGTGAAGTGAGTTTGAGGCTGAGCTCAGGGCCAGCCTGAACTACAAAGCGAGACCCTGTTCCAAAAAACCAAAAAAAAATGAAATTTGATTGCAAACACAATCTGTTGTGATCATTCCCAAAGCCTCTGAGCACAGGTCCATGTGATGGCTGCTGTCTTGCAGGGGAAGAAGGAGTTCCAGGTGTCCCTCTTCCAGACGCTGGTGCTGCTCATGTTCAACGAGGGGGATGGCTTCAGCTTCGAGGACATCAGAATGGCCACAGGGATAGGTAGGCAGCTCAAGGGCAGCAGAGAGCCGCCTGCAGGTGGGGCACAGCTCAGGTACAGCTCCTGCTCCATCTCGCTTGTGAGGCCCAGCTTCGTTCCCCCGGCTCCAGCCCTGGTGACGGGTGAGAATGAGTCTGGGCCTGCTTTTCTTCCTGTGCAGAGGACAGTGAGCTGAGACGGACACTGCAGTCACTGGCTTGCGGGAAAGCACGGGTTCTGATTAAGAGCCCAAAAGGGAAGGAGGTGGAAGACGGAGACAAGTTCATCTTCAATGGCGATTTCAAGCACAAGTTGTTCAGGATAAAGATCAACCAGATTCAGATGAAGGAGACCGTATGTACATGCTTTCTTTTTTTTTTTTTTTTTTTTGAGACAGGGTCTCACTTTGTGGTTCAGGCTGGCCCTGAGCTCAGCCTCAAACTCATGGCACAGCAATCCTCCTGCCTCTGCCTCCCGAGTGCTGGGATTACAGGCGTGAGCCACCACGCCCGGCACTGTGGTATGTGGTACTGGTTGCTGCTGGGGTGAGTCTCCACGCCCAGTATGGTATGTGGTTACCGGGGAATTGAACCTGGGCCCTTGCGCTTGCAAGACAGGCGCCAGAACCACTGAGCTAACTCCCCGGCCCTGTACATACTTTCTCCTTCCACTTTCACAATAGTAATTAATTTTTTTTCTTTCTTTTCTTTTTTCTTTTTTTTTTTTAAGTTTTTTGGGACAGGGTCTCGTTTGTAGTTCAGGCTGACCCTAAACTCACTATGTAACCCAGGATAGCCTCATACAGCAATCCTCCTGCCTCTGCCTCCCAAGTGCTAGAATTACAAATGTGAGCCACCATGCACAGCATTATGGAATGTGGTACTGGGGTTCGAACTCGGGACCTCGTGCTTGCCAGACAGATGCTAGAACCACTGAGCTAAATCCCTGGCCCAGTGATAATAATTTCTTGACTACTAGAGTCCCAAAGCATGTTTCTTAATGTAGTTGGACATATAACATGGATAAGAGTATTTGTTTTTCCTAACGGTGTTCTCTGGACATCATGAAACCCAGCTCATAGCTCTACAGCTTGCCCAGTGTCCACTGGGTTCACATGTTGTGTTGAGCCCTAGCAGCCCTGTAGCCCAGCAGCAGCTTCATGCTGCCCCACAACCTGGCAGTGGTGGGACCCTGGACCAGGTCCTGGACGTACAAGCACACTCTCTGTTACTGGGTCAGGGCATCTCAGGCCACAGCATTGTCTGTGTCACTGACAGAAACGATGGCCTGAGCAACGGGGAGCAAACGCTTTCGAGACAGCACTGTGCCCAAGCGCACACCCTCAGCCCCCTGTGAAGGCCATGCTAGGCGGGGCTTATACGAAGTGAGGTTGGTGCAGGTGCCAGTGCCTGCACACAGGCCTGAGATGAGCCTGATGGAGGAACCCACCAGGCAGCGCCCACACAGAGGTACACCCTCTCCCCTGCTGCACTCTGATGGGAAGATGCTCTCTGCCTCAGGCTCGTGCAGTACTCCCAAGCCCGCGTGCTGCCCTGTCGCCACAGATGACAACCTGTACTGTTTTCATGCAGCAGCGGGGAATGGTCAGAAGATTGCTGATCTCATCTCACCTTAGTAGACGCTTCAGTGTCTCCTTATCTGACAGAGCTTGCCGAGCATGCATGTGGCTGCCACATGAAGACCAGCAGTGTGCAGTGGATCCTGCTTCTGGGAGTGCCAGGCGTGTCTGGCACACATGACGGCCTGTCACTGAGAGCTGCTGGGGTGGCAGAGGTGCAGGCAAGCCTGAGCTGCAGAGAGATAAGTTCAGCCTCTGCTTCTGTCTTCCCTTGCAGCTTCTTGGGAAAGCTGAGGCTGTGTGCAGAGCCTGTTTTGAGTGGCCTGGGACACATGGCAGCCACCAGTGTTGAGCAGGGTGTAAACGTGAAGTCTTTCTCCTGGGTACCTGTGACGCTGTTGACTTTGTGTGTTTGTTTCCAGCTGCTGGACACAGTTCTCATTGGTGGTCATGGTTTTCATTTGAGTATCTTGACTTCTGCAGCTCATCTGCAGACAGTGATCGGGCTGCCTACTCCTTTGCTTCTCTATCTAGCTCCACAGGCACAGGCAGGAGCTCTGGAGGGGTCTAAGCACAAGCAGTGTAGCTAGACCTTGGGCTAACACAGGGTGAGCTCCTGGGTGTCATATCCAGCTTGCACCCTTCCCACAAGTGGCCCCTACCTCTCCTGCGGGCATCCTCAGGTTGCTCTGTAAAGAAGGGGAAGCTGCTTCTGTCACTGTGTTTCTGATCACTGCTTGTTACATTCAAGTTCTTACCTTTAAAATATCCTGTATATGCTAAAGCCAGTTTTAAAGGAAGAGCCTGCAGCAGGTGCCCCCTAGGCCCTCACAGTGGACAGCGCTCTAATTTGTGGAACAAGCTCAGATGCTGACTTGTTGCTGGAGTTAATACTCTGGTATGTAACCAGCGTTCTTGCAGATTTCTTACAGGGAAAATAAAACTTTTATAATCAATTTTAAAATTTTGGTTTTAGAATTTGCTAATTTGAGAAGCTGAGCTTTCCTAAAACAAAGAAAAATCAGTAAAACAAGATTGTCTGGCATTTGTTTACTTCAATATTAGAGTCTCGCGCAGGATGGTGGCATACATCTACGATCCCAGTACTTTGGAAGCTGAGGCAGGAGGACCACCATGAGTCGTGGGCTATCTAGGCCAGCCTGGAATATGCAGTAATACCGTACCTTAAGAAAAACAGGACAAAAGCCTTATCTTTCTCACTGAACTCAAGAGCATGAAAAAAATCCTATTGAAAATACCTTTCACACTTGTTTTCTTTTATGTATAGGTTGAAGAACAAGTTAGCACTACAGAGCGAGTGTTTCAGGATAGACAGTACCAGATTGATGCTGCTATAGTCAGAATAATGAAGATGAGGAAGACACTGGGTCATAATCTCCTGGTCTCTGAACTGTACAATCAGCTCAAGTTTCCAGTGAAGGTAAATTCTTGCTCTGTAGTACGCTGTAGTGTCGGGTGGAAAAGACTGCAGAGGGAGGCATGGGCTGTCGCTGTCTGCACATGTGGGGCACTTGCCCTGCCTTCCCAGTCCTCTTTCACCCTAGTTAAGGTGGCTCCACAGAGCTCACAGGGCCGTGAGGACCAGTCACTTGCAGCAGGGTGGTATTCCTCTGTTGCTGGTATGTGCAAGTCTGCCTCAGGTGTCCCTAAACTATGCTGAGAAGCAGCGTTGCTCTTCTGTGCATGAGGAGCAAACTGGGAGGGCACTGCGCAGTGCCTTCTGGAGTGTACCTGCAGCTGGCCAGTTCCTTTGCTGCTCGAAGACCTCGGTGAGGGTACCATGGAGCACTATGTGTGTGACCAGGCCAGGGCCAGGAGTTTCCCTTTGCATGTGGAGAACTGGCCAGTGCCCTCAGGTTCACTTTGGATGACTGGGTTTCCAGCCATGTTCCAGAGAGTAGGACCAATCCCTGAAAAGAAGTTTGCTGTGTGGAGAACGGTGGGGGGTGTTTCCTTCCTGGGCAGAGCCACCCTACGGTGTAGCAGGATTGGCCGCTGATAGAGGAGCACCTGGGACCCGTGGCTACACTGTGAATACACACAACCGTGTGCCCCACATACTGTGATGAAGTGAGCTACTGGAAGGGAGTGACAGTTTCTTGCATACAAACAAAAACACATTCTTAGCAAGATCTGCCTGGGTTGTGTCCTGCCAAGCTTGTGCTAGGTGCAGAAGGCACTGTGTAGCACTGGGTCAGGGACCATGCAGCATTGTCTGGAGTGGCCTTCTGTGCATTCTGTAAATCGGTGTGGAGTGAATGCATGATGTCCGCTTGCACAGAGATAAGCTTCTAGTGTGAGCAGTCCCTGGGTGATAATGTGCAGTCCAGTGGTAACGACTTCTGTCTCTTCTAGCCTGGCGACTTGAAAAAGAGGATAGAATCCCTCATAGACAGAGACTATATGGAGCGAGACAAGGACAGTCCCAATCAGTACCACTACGTGGCGTGAGGGCCGTGCCCACTGTCTGGGAATCAGACACGAGGAGCACAGCGGGTGGCGTAGCAGCGCCACCAAGCCACCAGGCCCATGGCGGCACCAGCGGGCCCTCGGACTGGACAGCAAGGACGTGATTCCTGGGTCATCCTTCCCACACTTGAGGGCTTTCGGATGCCACATGTATCTTTCCCTCTCCAGTTCTTCCTCTAGTTCTTTTAGGCATTTACATTGTTTCTGTTGCTCTGTGCACGAACAGCTTCAAGGCTGGACACGAGAACATCCGGTAGCAGAGTCCCCTCCAGGTCTTCTCCATGGTGGGAAGCTGCACGTGCAGTATGTTTCGGTGTGAAACGACGCACACGACAGAAAGACCCTCTGTGCCGTTTTCGTCGCCAAGCTGGCGTCCACACTGACAATGATGGCACATCCCCAGCACTGGCCTCTGTCTTCTCCCTCAGAAAGTTTCACCCTTGGTGACTGGTGTTCTGTAATCAGGTTTCTCGGTGAGATCCCGATGTGCCAAGAGGATCTGTGCCTGCCGCACTCCCGTTGAGCCATCAACTGGGCGCCCACGCCGAGTCTCCTGTGTGTGTCTCTTGACTGGTGGGAATGGTGTGTCCGGGTTTCTGTGCTGAGATTGAGTCTGGCAGTCCCTGTTTTGGCGTAGGGCCACTGCTGTTTGATTTTTTAACTGCGGTATTTGTGTGATTGCCACAATAAAATTGGTTTGGTTTCCCAGTCCCCACAGGGACCATTCTTGCTCTCTGCCTCTGCTGCCGCTGCCCGGAGTGGGGTTTCACAGGGCGCAGCCTCGGTACCTGGTGGACCCGCAGGTTACTGGGTTGGAGCACAAAAGGCACCTGTCCCACGGAGGCCGGGCAGGAAACGGAGGTTCAGTGGTGTTAGGACAGTCACAACGACAAACTTTTATGATGACATTTAAAATACTTTATATTTTGCAAAACAGCATGTTTCATTTTGATGAAAAGCTACCAAAGGAATTTTGATCATGGTATAATGTTAAAAGCAATATTTTCTGGAATATACCAAGTTTATATAATTTGATTTTATGCTAAATTATTAAAGAGTTCTCCCTTTTTGAAACATGCATGTTCAGAATATGATATCTTTTGGGTTCCCATATGAAAATCGTTACTCTTTCAGTATCATTTCTATATTTGTAAATTTTCATTTATGAGTTCTACAATATGTGGTCTATGGAAGACCAAATAGATTTCTATTTCTTATATTTTAAGTTCATCGTGTCTAGAGATTAATATTGTAATTTAATATAGACTTACTTTGAATAAAACTAGTTAAGTTGTCCTTAAAACTACATTAATAAAGCTTTTTGGTATGCAGACTTTACATTCCTCATAACTCCTCAGCAGCTGACCACCAGTGCACCCGACAAAGCGCGCAGAGCAGGGACCTGGCCGCCAGCTCTCTGGGAGTGCGCCCTGTCACCTCCCGCACTCTGCCCAGGTGGCGCGTGGGCGCGCCCTGGTGAGGAGCAGGGGCTGAACATGCTGTGCTGTCCGCACCACCCTCTCAGCAAAGCCCGCGTGTTGTCAGAGGCTCCTGTGGCTAGTCTGAGAGTGCAGAGGAGGGTGTGGGAGAGGAAAGGCACTTAAACCGGAAAGAAAGCGAAACTGCAGATGAGATTAGTTGTGTACCCAGAAAATCTTTTTTTTTAATGAAAAGTTATGACAAAATTGACAGAAATGTCAAAACGCAAACGAATGGATAATAGAGGAACGTGTTCTCCGTTACAAAGGAGGATAACATGCTTACACGAAGGGGACATCTGCTCGGAAGGCGTCTGCAGATTATTCAGGCCCACGTAAGAAGCCAGGACATCTGCCACCACCTTTACGTGGTGCCTCATGACACGGGAACAGCTGTGCTGGGCGCACAGACCTGCGGACCTCCAGGACCAGCTGGGGAGACTGCGCCAGGCGCGGGGGAGGGCCATGCTCCTGCGCAGCTGGGGTCTCCTGCGTATATACACGGTAGCTACCACAGGTCCCAGGCAGTTAACATGAGTCGAAAAAGCCAAAAGACTGAGGAAAACATTTTTTTCGTTCGGTTATTTTGTTTGGTTTGGTTTTTTTCAGTACTGGCAATTGAACCTAGGGCCTGGCACTGAGCTACATCCCACGTACTTTTTTGTATTTTTAATTTGGAGATAGGATCTTGTTAAGTTGCCCATGCTTGCCTGAATTAGCAATCCTGCCTCAGCCCCCCAGAGTCCTAAAATGACTGCCCTAAAATCTCTGCCCAGCTAGAGATACTATTTTTTTATTCTTATTCTTTTCCCACTACTCTGTCGAATTAAATTCCATTTTTTTAAAAGAAGATTGACATTGTCATTGAGTTTTGTGCTTTGTGGTGCTGGGGCTGGAACCCAGGCCTTGCTCAGCATACCCAAGCTCTCCTGGTACCTTGGAAGTCCACCTAGGAAAGGTTAAACCCTGAAACATCAGGGCTAAAAATAGACAGCAAGCTTGTTAATGGCCATAGCACACCTCCCGGGAAGAGACAGCCCAGCCCCTCGCTGGGTTGGCGTGCCTTCCTGGGCTTAGAGCAGGGAGCTCGCTACGGTGGGCATGGCTCTGAAGCTGGCAAAGAGGCTGCCGCTGCAAGTGGGCAGGAAGGCCACTGACAGCGTGGGGTCTAGCCCAGTGTGAGGGCAGGAAACACAGGAGGAGCCAAAGAGTCCTGGGTGGCTGGAGTCCTCCTAAGCAGGAGCTGCTGTCGCTGTCATTGTCCAAGGTGAAAGGGCAACCAGGTGGAGGGGAGGGTTGTGCCCTGGGGCCAGGCTAGGGCAGGCTCAGCGGAGACCCTGCCCTCTTCTAGTCCCAATATGGAGGGGACCAGGAGGAAAGGGCCCGCCAGCGGGATGAATTTGGAAAGTGACAGCAGCCTGGCCACCCCGGCCGCTGTGTGTTCAGACCCCTGGTGGGCTGAGGTGCTGACAGGTCAGGAGGACCCAGAGGGCGGACACGGGAGTGGAAGCGCCATGGAGTGGTGTGCTGTGCGATGAGGCCTGGGTAAAGGACAGGGTGTCCTAAACCTTAGGGTGCCCCCTGTGTGGGCCAGGCAGTGTCCTCCACAGCATCTCCCTCCTGGGGATGACAGCCCATCTTGTCCTGACAGCACAGCGCCCCCAGGGTCCATACATTCAGAGACCGTCACAGCACAAGGCGACCTGTTTCCCATGTGGAAGGGGCATCGATGCTCCGTTGTATGAGAACAAGAGGACACAGCCACAGCATGGCCACTGGCAGCGGTGACGTGTGGGCCAGCAACGGGCACCGGGGCTCAGTGAGGCCTCCCCGCTTCCACTGTGCAGTGTGAATTTTGTGTCAGAAGAACGGAGCAGCGGCACGCTGTTAAGGGGGATGAGCAGCCCCTACAGCCATGCGGGAGGCCTCCCGGGGAGGGCCGGCACTGTGCCCGTCACTGGCTCAGGGCATTCACGCTTGACTTTATTATCAAGAATGAAACTTTTTTGCTTAATTAAGCCCACTCCTCTGTGAATTTCAGCCTCTAACACTCAGGGAGGGCCAGAGACACGTGTGCGTAATCCTTTCCAGTTTCACTGCATCAGCGCCCAAGAGCCCCACGGGTGAGGAATTCCAGACTCGCGCTCACTGTCCCCAGAAGTTGGAGGCTGCAGGACCATCTCCTCCCTGCCAGCTCTCACCTCAACTGCCCTTCTGTCCCCTGTCCCTGGAGGCTCTGCTGCCCTGCATCCACCCTCACCGACATCACCACAGACAACAAGCTCTGGGGACCCTGTCCATCGCATGTAGGGTTCCTCTTGTGGCCCGTGTCACATGATAATCTCTTAGTTTCTGATTACTCAACTTTAAGAACAGACTTGTTTTCATTTTTTGATACTGGGATTGAACTCAGAACCTGATGCCACCACATCCCTAGCCCTTTATGTATGTACGTATGTATGTACGTGTGTATATATGTATGTATGTGTGTATCTATGTGTGTACGTGTGTACGTACGTACATGTGTACGTACGTATGTATGTATGTGTGTATGTATGTACGTATGTATGTATGCATGTATTGATTGAAGTAGGATCTTACTAAGTTGCCCACGCTGCCCTTGAATTTGAGACTCCCCTGCTTCCAACTCCCAGGTAGGCAGGATCCAGGTGTGCGCCACTGTAGTGGGACGTGCTCTGCTTTCTGCAGACTTTGTTTTATGGCTGCAACGTCTTCTTGAAACTCTGAGGTGCTAACTGAGTTTTAAGGTTCTCCCTTCCTGCCTAGGACAGGGTTGGGGAACTTTTTCTGTGAAGGGTCAGAGAATGAATGTAAGCTGTAATGGAAAACTCTGGTAAATTTTAAATATAAAAATGTATTGCAGTGAAAGACACATTGCCATAAACCCTCTTCAGATCCTTCCTTCGCTGTGAATACACTCAGCCCATTGTCCACACCACTTTCCCAGCTCTGTCATCCTACATGGTTCCGAATGGACTGAAAACATTTCCGTTTCATGGTCATTTTGACTTTGAGGAGGAGCTGAGGTCACATGGTGTCAGTTCTGGTAGGATGAGGACACAGTGTGTGTCATGTTTTCACAAGCCTGCTTTTTTAAGTTTTTTGAGACAGTCTCGCTTTGTAGTTCAGACTGGTCCTGAACTCAGCCTCAAACTCAGCAATCTTCCTGCCTCTGCCTCCTGAGTGCATGCCCAGCATTGTGGTATGTGGTACTGATTGCTGGTGGGTGTGAGTTACCATGCCTAGCATTGTTATGTGTGGTTGCCCAAAACTGAACCTGGTACCTTGTGCTTGCAAGGCAGGTCTGGAACCACTGAGCTAAATCCCCCGACACTTCTCAAGCCTGGTTTTCTACTGGATGGCCCTCACTGTTTTTGATCACGCCTCACAGACATTCAGGACTCTAGAACTACTGCAAGAACCATGCAGCACGTGTTCAAAATGAGGGAGACTTTGGAGGGGTTCATGGCATTGTGTCTTACCATGTGGGGGAATCATCTGTGTGTTGTGTGTGCCTAGGACAGCAGCACAGGTGCAAAGCCGGGGACAGATGCCAGCCCAGGTGCTGCAAGTTGAGGAGAAGCTGAGGAGCCTCTCTGGGTCTCCATCTGTGACACAAGGCAGAAGGTAGTTACTCAGCAGAGGAGTCACACCCATGAGCTTGACAGGGGCCTCCCCGGGACTCACTCTTCCGCAGGATAATCCGAACTTCTGAGGCGCCATGGAGAGTGGTGTCCACCCTGCCCAGGCTGGACTCTGAGACTGGAAGACCCTGGAAAAGACCTGGCTCTGCCCGGGCTGTAGGTCCGTGGAAAATTGCTTACATTTTCTCAACTGGAGATAGTCTAGTTGCTCTGGGCTGTTCAGAGTTAAATGTACAGTGCTGCTCCCACCACAAACCCCCACAGAGACACGTACAGAAACACGCAGCACAGACGCACCATGCCGTTCTCCGTTGGTCAGCAGAAGCCGGAAATTGAACTCTCTGATTCATGAAAACGCAGTCCAAAATGAAAGCAAAATAACAGCCTTCCAGACAGACACAAGCCAGAAGAACTGATCTTTAGAACTGCTTCAGACCAGCAAGGATGAGTCCACATAAGAAATTGGGTTGGCCAGGAGCAGAGAGACTATCATGGCAGGGGTCTTCGAGGACAAGAAATGGTCCCACTATTTCAGTCTTTAAAAGTCATCAGCTACCTACTAGATTTCTGTGTCATGGAGTTCAACCGCCACACTGGTCAGAGACCCCACCAACCCAACCCTCCTGGCACTGCTGCACCTGGAGACTCAGAATGCGTCAGTCCTGCTCCTGACAGCAGCTCCGCTCCCTGGGCTTCCCCAAGCCCTGTGGTCAGGCCACCATCACTATGGCGCTCTCTCTGCGCAGCCCCTCTCACTGAGCTGCCCCTCTCCCTGTGACCCTACAGGAGACTCCATGGCCTGTACAGAAGCGCTGCTCTACCCTCAGCGCCCTGTCAGGTCGTTCTGCATAAAGCTCTCCTGCTGAGCTCCGACTCTGTCTCTGCTTCCCTCTGTTTTAACCGCCCAGAATGACAGCTGAGTGGTTGCCCTGTGCGGGGTCGCTCTGAAGGGCAGACACTTGCACAGCTCGTTTCCCAGACAGGCAGCGCCGTCTAGAGTCACTCACCTGGACAGCTAAACAGGTCTTACACAGATAAACCTGATGCAGTTGACTTTTAAAGTTAAAGGACCAAAGGCAAGTGAAGGTGGTCTCTTGCCTAGCTCTCCCTGGATAACAGAACAAGCAAGAAGACTTATGCTTAGTCACGGTGGTTTTCTGACTGCTTCCATCTCAAACCTCAGGGTTCCTTCTGTGGTCGGACAGAAGCAGACAGACGAAATGAAGCCCTCACAAACAATTCCTCGGCCACACATTTCCTTCCTGAGCTGGGGGCTCTTGTTACCTCCTCCTGGTACCTCATCCCACCAATCCTCCCCTGAGCAAGGCATAGTTCTGCTGCAGTAGGCAGGAACTGGCTTGAGCCCTCCCTATCCACTTCTCACTAAAATCAAATGCAGAAGTGGCTTTGTGTGGCCTGCAGTTCCCAGCCACTGTGCTCCTGTTACAGCATTTCACTCTTAAATAGGACAGGTCCTAACAAGCATCCACTTGGGCTGGGCTCTCTCGACAGGTCAAGGAGCGTGGAATGGACATGGGTGTAAGATCATACGGCTTGTCTTCCTGCCGCTGCCTTCAAACTCTCCTCTACTTTCTAAGAAGTTGAAAATTGTGGTTCTCTTTGCTTCTGAGGGTTCCTTTTTCATAACCTTCTAGGAAAAAAAACTATGTTTTGAATACGTCAAGGAAATCTGAGGCTGAGCTGGGAGAATTTCTAGCACTCAACAGTTGGTGAGGTAATGGAAATCAAGATGTGTTATATACTGGTACAAATCCTCAATGTTGAATGTGATCATGATGTATATATAAAATGTACCAATGAAATAAATTTTAAAAATAATTGGAGAGGTAGTACACCCATCCAGCAGCAGCAGCAGCAATAACGCCTGCCATCTTAAGGAGCCAAACACTTAACACTTCAGGGACAGGCAGGCTTGAGTTCCACAAGTGGTTCCAGAGAGCGATTCAGAAACCTCCAGTGGTCCAACAACAATAACGTGTGGTCAGCAATAATCCTCCAAGGAGTCACTCAAAGGAAATTTTCAGAGATGAGCACGAGACATACGTATAAAAGATATTCTCCAGACGGGCACGGTGACGCAGACTGGTCATCTCAGCACTCAGAAGGCTAAGGCAGGAGAACTGCTATTATTCTGAGGCAGCCCAAACTACATGACAAGACCCTGACTCAAAAGAAAAAATGTTCTTAATGACATTATATTTAAATAGCAAAAGTAATATCAATTGAAAGTCCCATAGAAGAGTGTGCATTTTTTTTTTTTTTTTGAGACAGGGTCTCACTTTGTGGTTCAGGCTGGCCCTGAGCTCAGCCTCAAACTCACATCACAGCAATCCTCCTGCCTCTGCCTCCCGAGTGCTGGGATTGCAGGCGTGAGCCACCAGGACCATCACTGTGGTATGTGGTACTGGTTGCTGCTGGGGTGAGTCTCCACACCCAGTGTGGTATGTGGTTACCGGGGATCGAACCCGGGTCCTTGGCGCTTGCAAGACAGGCGCTGGAACCACTGAGCTAACTCCCCGGCCCGAGTGTGTATTTTTTAAAAGTATTGTATACTAAAAATCTGGCATTTATTTTACTTGCAGAATTGCAGCCTCACTAATACCAGTCTTGCCCATGTTGCCCACTGTGGCTCATTGTGTATCATTAATGGGCCAAACCTAGGATCTTGAAGTGGGTGGGAAGAGAGAGAGCAAGTCCAGGTGGGAAAGACCAAGGGCCTAGCAGCGGACAGGGCAGACAGACACCAGGGCTGCCTGTCCCAAGCCCAGGCCCCAGAAACCTCACCACAACTCAGCTTAGCTGGGACATGGCTCACAGACAGTGCCAGGCTCTGTGCCAGGGGACTGCGGGCAGCACCTCCTTTCTGTTGGTCCAGGGCCTAAAGTTCTTGTCAACACAGCAGCCATCCCTTCTGACACTGATCATCTACAAATTCTTGAATAAAGAAAAATAATAGAGAATTCAGCAAAAGAGAAATAGAAACAGATGACTCCACTTCTTCGATGAATGACTAACTGAAAGAATGAAATACTAGGCCTTGTAATGGCTGGCAGTGGGGTCAGACAGCACGGCATTTTACCTAGCTTGACCTCTGAGGGAACAGTCCGGGGGGAGAGTCATATTCATGTACAAAAAGTTTTATCTTTCAAAATTTTATCATGTTATTACTCATATTAGCAAGTGACACAGCATTATACAGCTATAAAAACAATTTCTGGGCTGAGTATTTAGCTCAAGTGGTACCATGCCTACCCTGGAAGTATCATAAGGTCCTGAGTTTGATCCTTGGTACTGGCAAAAATTTTTTTTCCTAAAGATTCTGTAGTACATGGGAAAACATTTGTTACAACTGCAAAGGTGTATGATGCAAAGGTGTACAACTTCAAGAAAAATTTCTTGAAGCGCACATACATGTGTTAAAACATATGATACAGAAGTGGTGGCTGGTAAATAGTGAATTTTCCCCTGTGATTCCAATTTTCCACCCTTCTCAACTTTCTATTATGAACAATTATTATTTTCACAGTAAAACTGCAAACTTTTTGAGGGGGTGGCTACTGGAGATCAAACTCAGAGTCTTACACTTGCCAAGCAGGAACAGTGTCACTGAGCAGCTTCAGGGGATGCCTACAGGCTGCTGTTAAAGGATTTCCACTGAATGTCACCAAATAAAGTGCTTTGGTACCTCAACATGAAGGTGTCCACACTCCACCTTAATCCCAGCCAGGTATAATGACACTGCAGGAGCCGGGGGAGGACAGAAGCCGTCTGATTCTGGGCATGCATGTCGTCACCTCACAGAGTCTGCCATGAATCCTGCCATGCTCAGAACTAAATGGAGACTTCACTCTAGTATGGCCCTCTTGGCTGGAGCCCAGAGCCTCCTGCAGAGCCTCTGTTACTGAGCTCATTTTTGGCAGCTTTTCATTGTGTGGACTCAGACCTGCAATCTTTGACCTACTGGCTAGGATTTAGGTTTTAAGCCATCCTGCCCAGCCTATTTTGGTTTTAATTTTGAGATAGGATCCTGTAAATTACCAGGATGGCTTGAACAGTAATGGCAAATCTTTCAGAGACATAGGCCCAAAGTACAACCCAAAACTCACTTATTAATTGCAAAATGCCAACACTGCAGTTAAACCTGAGTACTGAGAATTTAGTTTAGAAAAACACCTCATACATTAACATCTTTTGTCTTAAAAACTTTCTGTGATACGAACAGCTTTGAATTGAAAGGTAAAAGTCGGCATGCTTTTGTGCTGTTATCCAGTGCTCCGTTGCTGGGACTCCAGAGAGGGCTCTGCGTGCGTGCTGCAGCACAAGTGCCAGATGTTTGGCATTACTGACCTAGAACATGCGCAAAGCCTAGCAGTGGGATCCCAGCGGTCCACCGCCAGCATTTGGGACACCACCCTCTCTGGGCGTCCTGAGAGCTGCCGCACTGTCTCTGTCTCCTGAGCGTGTCTCCACCTGTGATGGGCCGTGTCTTTGTGACCTTTAGGCTTTTAGGAGCATGATCAGTGATTCTTCAGAGCCCTGTCTGAGCTGCTTGCTCCGTCCTGTGTGGTTCTATTGTGGAGTACCAGAACTGGAAAACAGACGGCAGCAAGAGGTTCAGGGGCAATAAAGAGCTTTATTTATACCAGTGGCCCCGACTGGTACCTTGCCCGCAAAAGTCAGACCCTGAATATCCGGGGGCCAGTAGGAGGTCAAAAGCAGGATATCCAGGGTCAAAAGCAGGAGGTACAGAAGCAAAAGCGAAGTATTTAGCAGTCTTTCCTTAGCTACTTATTTGGCATCTTTTACATCTATAAGACATAATTTTATTGGAGTTTTCCTTGGAATATAGTCAGTGGAGTTTACACAAAGCAGAGCTTTAGGGAGAGAAAAGTTCTGGCAGGACTTTCTGAGTCCATTATGCTCCTTGGTGACAGATTACAAAAGTTGTCTTGGCTACTCAGGTGCATTCCACAAAGAGCACAGTTGCCCAGTTAACCCATAGTTGCCCAGTAACAGTTACCTCACAGCTGTGCAATTCAGATGCTTTTGTTAAAAGTATCTTTCTGCCTGAAAATTCTTTTTTTTTTTTTTTTTTTTTTTGAGACAGGGTCTCGCTTTGTGGTTCAGGCTGGCCCTGAGCTCAGCCTCAAACTCACATCACAATCCTCCTGCCTCTGCCTCCCCAGTGCTGGGATTACAGGTTTGAGCCACCATGCCCGGCACTGTGGTATGTGGTACTGGTTGCTGCTGGGTGTGGGTCTCCACACCCAGTATTGTTATGTGGTTACCAGGGAATTGAACCCGGGCCCTTGTGCTTGCAAGACAGGCACCGGAACCACTGAGCTAACTCCCCGGCCCTGCCTGAAAATTCTTTTAATGCCACCGCTGGTAATGTGGACAGGTGGGCCTTGGTCACCTACCTAAGGTTCTTAAGGTTCTGTCTGTTAGTTTTCACCACTTGGAGGTCAGCAGTTCTCCTTTGTTCCTGGTGGTTGGGTGGAAACGGGGGCCTTGTGCATATGAGGCATCTGCTGTACTGCTGAGCTGCTATCTCTGCTTGCCAGCAGAAAAGCCTCCCCACTGATAACTGTCCTAACTACTTAATGAAATCATAAAGCCTCCCTCCTCCAAAGATCCCACAAGACACAGTCATTCATGTGTTCAGTTTCTCTGTCTGCCCTTCAATCAGAAATAGGTCATGTCTAACCTATAAGCATTTGACATAGAAGAAAAGTAGTAAAATGACATCTTACTCCTCTTCCATTCTCTACTTCATCAAACTTTGTTCACTAAGCTTTTATTTCTTGTTTTTTTGAGACACTGCTCTTTGTCACCTGTATGGAAGCTGAAGTATTAATAGGAGTTGGCAGTAACCACAGCATGCACTGGGGAGGACCCAGTGCACAGCAGACAGTGCGAACCGCTCTAAAGCAGAACAGTGTCCTGGGAAGTTGTAGCTTAGAGAATTTCCAGAAAGGATGTAACAGGAAAACCACCAGGTACAGGAAGATCCAGGGCCACAGCTGAGAACATACTAGTCCACACTGCCAAAGTCCTGGCCAGGGCCGTCTCTCTGTTGCCCTTAAAATTCCCACATTGCCCTTGTGCCACTGCCAGCTGTCACCAGAACCATATCCTCATATCTTTGCCTCTATAAGGCTAGACTCTGGGCAGTCTCCACACAGGAACTGCCAAGAAATCTGGGGATGCAGCATCTTTTCAGCGTCTACAGGGCACTGTGTCTCCTGCTATTTGCAAAGGAGGCTCACAGGCCAAAGATCCTGGGAATACAAGTCACAGGGCATTTTGTTTCCATGCTCATAGAGTTTCTGATAGTTTTCCAGTATCACAGTATTCAGTGGAAAATATTTTTGAAATATTAACATTATTTAGAAAATATTTTCCTGCCAATTATGTCTAAATTAAGTCTACTGCACAGCAGCAACAAGCTTCGGATAACATTTTCACATGCCAGAATAAAAATGTTTAGATGTTACTGTTGATAAGCTATAAATGGAAAAAGCATAAGCTGGCCTTGGCCTCCATGGACTTTCTCCTATTCTGCGCTCCCAAATGCCTAGCTTTGATGTTAGCATAGACTTTGCCTCTGGAACTCTTGACGTTAGACTCCCATATCTGGAGAAGCAAGAAACAAATCCCAAACGATCCCTACTGTTAATCTCCGTTGTCCTAGAATTCACTATTCGATATTTTTTTTTTTAAGGTTTTTTGAGACAGGGTCTCACTTTGTGGTTCAGGCTGGCCCTGAGCTCAGCCTCCAACTCACATCACAGCAATCCTCCTGCCTCTGCCTCCCGAGTGCTGGGATTACAGGCGTGAGCCACCACGCCCGGCACTGTGGTGTGTGGTACTGGTTGCTGCTGGGCGTGAGTCTCCACACCCAGTATTGTTATGTGGTTA
>PVIR01006874.1:0-13474 GCA_004026965.1 Petromus typicus
AAATCTTTATTGGTACATTACATACACACATCATGATTACACTCCATAATGGGGATTTGTACCAGTATAAGACACAACTTAATTCTCATTTTTTCCCATAGCCCTACCCACCCTACCACCCCCCATATACATAAAATTTGTTTCCTTACATTTTTGTTATAATCTCATTATTTTTACCTCTTCACCCTATTTTACTTTGAGCATTTTCTATTTCACAATTAATCCACTGGTGGAAAGTATCTTCAAAGGTAGAGGTTGGAAACGGAAACACCTGTAAACAGGACATGCGCCATGCCAGTAGGAGCAGAGCACATGGGGAGAGAGAGGGATCGCCCCGCCCTCTGAGCTCCCGCCCCTCCCTGGCTCCCCAGCATCTCTCACTGCACTACCATACGCTGTGTAGCATATAAGGATGAGAAATGAAGGCAGGGAGTGGACAGGAGAGCAAATGGGGAAGAGGCTAGCAGCGTCTTTTCTGTAGCCACTTGGGGACTCTTTTAAGATGAGATGAGAGTAATGTTGACCTTTGTAGCATAATGGGGAAAAATTAAAATGGTGCAGTGAATAATACTTCAGCTTTTTCAGGATAACTGTAAAATATACTTGCTTTTAGAATTATGTATATAATTGATAAAGTATATATAAACACAATAACGTGTATACATGTTTAGATAACAGGTAGTATAGTTATGATAATTCTGAAATGGAAGACATGACGTTAGGACAGTCTCCAGATTATTAACACAAGCTGTTCGTAAGTGGTATTATGTGTGAATTTTTTATTCTTCCAGTTTTTCCATATTTTACAAATCATTCTGCAAACAATACTCATTGCCTTCACTGCAAGACAAGATAAATAAGTGAATTTTATTTTACAAAACAGTGTAGTTACTTTGAATTATTCATTTGTATGTATAGATATTTATGGTTTATTTGGTTAGTCCTCACTGTATTTGTGATTATTAACACATATTTTATATAAATTAATGGCTTTTCGCTATCTCATTTCCATTCATACATATAACAAGGTTTGAACAGGTTGATCTTCCCTTTCATTGCCAACTCTCAACCTCCTTCATGCTATCAGAATTCATAATAAGCTCTAATAATAGTCTTTTTCTACTTTCATCTTTAAACTGATTCTAACACACACCATTTTATACAATAGCTTTTAACAAAGATAAGTTATCTTTGTGGGCACATCTGTAAGTAGAGTTCTGTTCTTAGCATTGTTTCAATTAGAAGATTCTTTGTAGAATGTGAGATGAAACTTTCTTTCTATATGAAAATACAATCTTGACAATAATTTTAAACTAACCATAAATTCAAATCAAATCATCTGGGTATCTTTTTCTTTTCTTTCTTTTTGTTTTGTTTTGTTTTGTTTTGAGACATGGTCTCACTTTATAGTTCAGGCTGGCCCTGAGCTCAGCCTCAAACTCATCACAGCAATCCTCCTGCCTCTGCCTCCCGAGTGCTGGGATTACAGGCATGAGCCACCATGCCCGGCACTGTGGTATGTGGTACTGGTTGCTGCTGGGCGTGAGTCTCCACCCCAGTGGTATGTGGTTACCGGGGACTGAAGCCGAGTCCTTGCACTTGCAAGACAGGCACTGGAACCACTGAGCGAAATCCCTGGCCCCAACTTTTTCTAAATAACATTGTCTTAGTACACTAAATAATTATCTCCAGGGGTTGAATTCTTCCTTCTTTCTATTCCTTCATTCTTTCTTTCCTTTTTTTCCTATTTCTCTTTTGCCTCTCTCTTTTTTTCTATCTCTTTCCTTTTTTCCCTTTTGTGTAGTGTTGGAGATGATACCTAGAAGCTTGTGCATGCCAGGAATATGTTCTACCACTTACAACATTGTCAGACTTTGAATTAAGTGTATTTTATTTACCTAGAAGAATTAAATATACAACTGGAGTGAGACCTCCTGCTTCAGGCTTTCAATTAAAAACTAATTTAATGTCATCTAAACAGCAGGGAATATTCATCCCAGAAAGAAATTCAGTTCTCTCTAAATAGATGTCATTATCCCAAATAAGTAGAAGACATCCATTGATGTAATGATAATTATATATTATGGAAGAGAACACAGATTTGAGGGACTATGTAGACTTGTCAGTTTAGGTTAAAGATGGATGAATTTAAAGTAATCATGGCAGGTCCAAGATGACCCAAAGTGTCAGAAAAATCTTGAATGATGTTTTAATTAAATGGTGATTTAGTAAGGTCTTTCATCTTTATGAAAAAAATAAAAAAACCTCCAAAATTTCTAGTCTAAAGAGATAATTTGACTAAGGTGTGTTTCATCGTTCTTGGATTTGACTTTAATTATGATAAACATACTTAAAGAACCAGTTGCTGATTGGTTAACTTAGTGGCCAAATAATCAAATGCCTACAATTTGTAGAGTCAAGTGGCTCACATTCCCTTTAGAATGTGAGTTGTAATTCCTCCAAAAAGGTTTATAATTTTTAAGACTTTTTAAAATGGTTGAATCTTGTGCAAATCTCTTCCCAGATCTTTTGCTTTAGCTAGATCATATTTGATAGTTATTTGATTCAGAAATGGGCTACTAGAGCTCAGATCATGAATACTTTATCTCATTAATTTAACTTACATAAAATATATTCTTTCATGTGCAAATAAAAAGTACAAAATAAAATATATATTTGCCTATTGTGTTAGGCTGGCACATTCAATTTTGACGTGAAAAGAGTGTGAATCAGTATCCATTCTTAATTTGAGTTCTGTATGAAGTCTGAGGAATTTACTGACACTATTTTTATTACTCTTGCATCTTTTAATAGCTTGTTTGTCTATATATAGCATACTTGTACAATTGTTGATCTCACTACACCTATCTTCATCTATCTAAACAGACAATTGAATGTTCTAAGAAAAATGAACCTTGAATTGGCTTTATTGTGTAAGCCACTAAAATTTTCTCAGTTTGAGTGTTCTAGTTTGTGATATAAAGATGACTCAGGTTGTCATCATGTTTTAAAATAAATTTTATATGTAAAACATTGCATTGAATATCTGGTTATGTAGGAAGTGTGCCTAACATGTTAAATCTTTGCCTGGCAATATTACTCAGATATGGCTGAAGAGACACAGCTGGAGAGAGTGACTATCAGGGGCCAAGGGATATGTCTTCATATAGTTAAGACAGAGACATTTAGATGTTCTTCAAATCACCTCAACTGGAACAACAAGTTTCTACAATTCTGAACTGACTGCTAAAATCATGCTGATGTTTAATATTTTCCAATTTGTTTCTTTAAGGAAAAATATGTTTTCTTAGTTGGAATTTGAACTTCCTTAAAGGAGAGAGTGTCTTTTCTTTAGTATCTTCCATATTTATTGAAATCGTGAAACTCAATACCTACTCAATACTTGCCTATACTTGAAGTCAATCCAAAAACCAAGAAATGATAACACTGGCACACAGTAAGACTATAGAAATATAAGGCTAATCGGGGCCACTGAAACAGCCTATTATGACTTCGAAAGTCAGAAATGAAACAAAGTTTGTCCATGGCTGCCCAGCTAACAAGTGATTGAGTCTGCCTTTAAATTCAGCTCTTTGTCCCTTGACAGTTCTGTCCTTATCCAAAGTGTTTTCCTTACCATGGTGCACCTAATGTTGAAGATGATGAAGGTTAGCATTGTGTGTTAATTTTTTTTTTTTTTAAGGTTTTTTGAGACTGGGTCTCGCTTTGTGGTTTAGGCTGGCCCTGAGCTCAGCCTCCAATTCACATCACAGCAATCCTCCTGCCTCTGCCTCCCTAGTGCTGGGATTACAGGCGTGAGCCACCACGCCCGGCACGGTGGTATGTGGTACTGGTTGCTGCTGGGGTGAGTCTCCAAGCCCAGTATTGTTATGTGGTTACCGGGGATCGAACCTGGGTCCTTGCGCTTGCAAGACAGGCGCCGGAACCACTGAGCTATATCCCGGCCCTGTGTGTTAAATTTTAAGAGAGCAAATATTTTCTTGGTACTATTATTTATCTGAATATCACTTAGCTAAAATTCTAGAAGATCTGGCAGTTTTGTCAGTGTAAAGAATATGTCCCTTCTTGGCCATATCACAGTTTCTAACACATACATTGGCTGGTTTTCAAGATGTTACATTCCTATCAAATTTTCAGGTAATGCTGATATTTACAGTTCAGAAAGCACAGAATTTAAAAAGAAAGAAAGAAAGAAAAAATAAAGAAACTGGTTGTTTCCAAGATTTAGCAATCACAAACTGAGCTGCTATAAACATGGTGCACAAATGTCTCTGTGATATAAATCTTTTAATTCTTTTGTGTATATACCTAGCAGAGCAATGGCTGGGTCAAGTGGGACCTGAAATACTAGCTTTTTGAGGAATATCTACGCTGACAGAGATTGTATGAGTCTACATTTCTACTAACAGTAGAGAAGTGTTCCTTTTGCTCAGCAGCCTCTCCAATATTTGTTGCTGGGTAATTCTGAGATAGCAGCCATTCTTTGTGAAGTGAGACGAAACCTCAGTGTTGCTTTCATCTTCATCTCTCGAATGACCAATGATGTTGAGCATTTTTTCATATACTTCTTAGCTGCTCTTACTTCTTTCTCTGAAAAATATCTGTTCAATTCAGATGTACATTTTGGGGTTTTTAAATTTAGGTGGGCTGACTTTTTTAAGCTCTTTATATATAACCAAAATGTCCATCAACAAGAGACTGGATAAAGAATTGAGGTTATTTTATAGAATGAAATATTAGTCTGTCATTAAAAATGATAGGGCTGAGTCATTCATACTCAAATGGATGTACCTTAAAGGAATCCTCATAAGTGAAATAAATAGGTCACAGATGTGCAAATATTGTATCTTTTCTCTGGAATGAGAAAATGAAGATGTAAATGAGTTCTAGTATATACAGTTAATACTGTGAAATAAAAAAATATTTCCAAGGAAAAATGGTGCAGGGGTAAATAAAGAGGGGAAAAAGAATGTGATAGTAATAAAAAAGGGAAAAAAGCTTATTGTATATAGGGGGTAGGGGGTTTGAGGGTGGGTGGGGGAAGGGGAAAATGGGAATCAAATTGTGTCATATTCTGGTACAAACTCTCAATGTTGAATGCGATGATGATGTGTATTCATAATGTACCAATAAAGATTTGAATTTTTTTTAAAAAAGAAATTGGATTAGAGTCATTTTCTCTTCCTGTGAAAACCAAGGTTACTCCCAGAGGGCATTGTTGAAACTTCACTTCCTGCTATGGACAATAAGCTGGATGTGTGTGAGTGCATGGGACCAGACTTGTCCACAAAATTTGTTTGGTTCAAAAGATAATTATTGAGTGTCATGTGAGTACATGATCTAAGAAAGTCTGAATGATGTGAGAGTGAATGTCTTCCTCAACGTGGTCCCATACCCTCATATGAAGGAGCTAGACCTTTCCCAGAACTGGTTAGGTATGAGCTATGATTTACAAAATAATGGGCTTGATAAAACCATAATTTTTGATGTGTCATGAAAGTAATTCTATGGATGAGTTTTTATATATCTCCATCACATATTTAGCACATTTGAGATTATGTAACTTCGAAAATGTTAAATATTATTTTAGTATAATTCTGGGCTTTAAGAAAATATGTGGTATTTTTTCTAACTTATTTTTCATCTGAGTTATTGTTAATTATATTGGTATTTGAGGCCTAAGGAAATAATTACCAATCTTAGTAAGTGGGAAAAGACATCCTATGTGCTAGAATTTCTGCCAATTCATTTGGCAGAAGTGGAACTAATTCCAAATATGGGGAGCTTAGTGACTAATACACAGAGTGAGCTAATTATATTAGCCACAATTCTTTTTGTCTCCTTCTTAGACATTCACGCTGAAAATCAATGCCCTCTGAAGGATTTTATACTTGAGTTTAAGGGAATCTTGTTTGTGAAATTATGTAAAATTACCTGGGCAAAAGTTAATATTATTTGGGAGCAAGAGATCTAAAATATTTGTCAAAGTTTTCAACTATGTAACTAATTTCTTTTGGGATAACTATCTGTATAAAAATAGAAGTTAAACTTCAAAAGTCTGGATTTTCTTTTGCCTTTGCCTTCCATGTACCTTCACCGTGTATCATGACAGATGCTTTTATTATTTTCAAGGAGGGAGGTGGAAGTAAAGAATCATTAGGATAGAGAACGTCATGACCTGAAGGCAACTGGATCATTTTCATCAACTGTATTCTCATCTGTAATATTTAAGGAGGAAAGATTTACTTTGACTCAGGTTTCCAGGCAGTAGTATCTGGCTCCACAGCAGGAAACACAAGGCCCAGAAAGAAGAGTCAAGGAGGAGCTAGAAATAAATAGAGATATAATCTGAGTTGTTCTGGCAAAGATCCCCCCCTTCTTTCTCGCCCTGCTCTCTGAACAGAAAGTCAGCTATATACCATGAAATTCAGTAACCTTCTAACAATCCTGCTTATGATCACAAGAGATATGAAGAGGTTGTACAGATAGAAGGCACAAGAGAGTGGATAGTAGTCTTTAGATTAGTAGTATTTAGAGAACTCTTGGGTTAAGTTAGATGCATGTTTGTGATTCTGAATGAAACTCCCCAGAATGAATACTACACTGGTCAACATTGCATCACTATGATCTAATATCTGACAAGAGGTATTTAAATGAATAGGGTTCTATTTCAGATCCTATTTGCAGGATATTCAGTTTATAGTCAGCTCTCCACACAACAGAAATACCATTGTGGGAGAGTGTGACAAACCCAAGGAGCTCAATGAATGGTAGACAGGGAGCAAAGATGTTCTGAAGACAACTGTGTAAGAAATGACCAGGGACCAGACATAGCCTCCAAAGACCCCTTCCCATTATCTATTCCCTTCAATGGTGTCCACCTTCCTCCTGTTTAAATCACCTCCTAAAAGTGCTGTCAAATTAGGATCTCATCAGTCAATTCATTCACTAATGCAGGTAGAGCCCTCAAGTTGCAACGCACTCTCCAAAAGCTTACATTCTTAACACAGGAGACATCTATGATAAGCTACACCTTGTGTTAATTCAGTCATCCTTGCTCATCCCTTCTGCTTGTCTAAATCTTACTATTAAATATGTCTAGGGCCAGGGATTTAGCTCAGTGGTTCTAGCACCTGTCTTGGAAGTGCAAGGACCCAAGTTTTATCCCTGGTAACCACATACTGCGTGTGGAGACTCATGCCCACCAATTAGAACCACATACCACAGTGCCAGGTATGGTGGCTCACACCTATAATCCCAACACTTGGGAGGCAGAGGCAGGTGGATTGTGAGTTCAAGACTGAGCTCAGGGCCAGCCTAAAGTACAAAAGAGAGACTCTGTCTCAAAAAAAAAAAGTTTAGCTCAAATTGCTCATCCTGTGTAGAGCGTAGAATTATCCTTACATGCTGTATACACAACTCTCCATTCCTTTCCATGCTGGCATAATATTTGTTGTTGTTATTCTGTCACTTTGTCCCTTAGTTATGTGCAGATGAGCACTAGTTCATAGGAAGAGTATGTCTCCTTTATATCTATTAATCACTGTGGCAGAAAGTGAGCAGATTATTAAAAATCACTGAGGAACTAATTATAGAATGATCCCAGTTTGCTTAGAATATTATTCCCATTTGTGAAACAGAACATGGGCTATCCTTAATGTTGTACACTTATAATATTTACCAGTAGTGTCAAACATAGATACCATATACATTTTTTGGTGTTTCCCCAGCTGACAAGACATTGTGGGTGTCACAAAATACCCATGCTTCCTTTTTTAAATTCAGATATTTATTGCTACATTATATATACACATCATGATTGCATTAAAAAGAAAGAGGACTCAGAACTTTGCATTTTCCTCACCCCTTTTAGGCATTACATCCTAACAGCTTCTTGTGGATTCTACCAATGGGTCAGGAGATTTGAGACATTTACCTGTTAAAATTTGCTGCTGTGGCTCATAGGGACACCTCAATTTATGGTGAGATGTGTTTCTGGATGTAATGTATGCTTGATGTTAAATATATTTGTTTACTAAATCTTCACCTATTTAGAAGAATGTGGGAACCATCCACCATTGAAAATGCAGATCTATATTAAATAATTTAGTAATTGAAATGTACTCTGAACTATGATCTCAGGAGATCCTTGTAACAACCAAGAGGAAAATAGGAAGAACTTATTCAAGGGCATTTAGTGATATGGTTCCACAGACCCTTTCATCTTCCACTGTGACCTTTCTATGGGGCTGACATTTTAATCCACAAGTGTTGTCTATTATGTTCCCAACTCATGATAATTCTTTTCTCCTGAAAATCACCTTTCATCGGCAGCTGTGTGATATAACTCTGCCATTTTCAAATAGCAGAGTGAAGATAAAGCTTACATGAAATTAGATTTGACAATCGAATGGAGTACCCTTCCTTGCTATTGGAAAATAACATCATTCAAACATCAAAATTTAGGACACTTCAATTTCAGCAACTAAGGGGCAGATTTATGAATCATTTGATGAAAGTCAAGTCATATAGTAGGAAGCAACAGTGAATTCTAGTTTAGCTAGTCAATTTTTCTATAGTCAACTTGGAAAGTTTTTTCTAAGATTCAAACAGACAATACCATAAAATTTCACAGAAATAAAAAAATTAGACTTCAATTCACCCAACATTACTACAAACTTCTTTTGAGTGGTTCTCATTTTGTATAATAGAGCAAAACAAGGGATTTCTGTTAGATCCTTTGCTCTGGTCAATTTAGGCGCTTTTTGCTGAAACTGTTTATTGGCCCTAAGGTTTCTTAATGCTGATTCCTTTCACTAAGAGGTAATATTTCCCTAAAGTGTATAGACAAATGAAAAAAATTCACCTATTCTATTCTTTTTGTACTAATTTTTATTTATATCATCTAGTAATATGCACATAATATTCAGGGCTTCTTCAATGAAAGTTTCCTTGATTTCTGTAAGCAGACACCCTTCTCCTCAGTCAGGCTTCTGCAGCATTCCGCTCTCTTTTAGTTTAACATATATGAAGTTCCATTAAAATGTGTTCTTTATTTCTATATTTCCCATATTGATCATAAGTCACTTGAAACCAGAGTCTATATCTGCAGCCTGTGTGTTTTGCATCATACCCAGTACCATCATGGAGCCCTTCATGCTTCCCATCAAGCATTCACTTAGTGCCAAATGCCACATTATGTTCTTTATAGAAGTGACTCTGGGAAGTAATCAAAGGAAAACGGATGGAACCTGAGACAGGTTATTGCATCCAATTTATAACTCATCCAAAGCTGGTGGGAAAAGGAGGTAATGAGAATGGCCTAACATCATAGCTCAGAAGTCTGGATTTTAATTAATTAATTTATTTTTAAAAAAATTTTTAATTGAAATATTTATTGGTACATTGCATATACACATGATGATTGCATTCAACAATGAGAATTTGTACCAGTATATGACACAACTTAATTCTCATTTCCCCATACCTCTACCCACCCTACCACCCCCACCCCCCATATACATAAACTTTGTTTCCTTTCTTTTTTGTTATAGTCTCATTATTTTCCCCCTTCACTCCATTACGCTTTGAGTGTTTTCTATTTCACAATATATAACATACATTCTAGAACTCATTTACATCTTTATTTTCTCATGCCAGAGAAAAGATGAGATATTTACACATCTGTGACCTATTTATTTCACTTATGAGGATCCCGTCAAGGTACATCCATTTAAGTATAAATGATTCAAACTCACCATTTTTTATGGCAGAAAAATATTCCATTGTGTAGAAGAACCACAACTTTTGTATCCAGTCTGCAGTTGATGGGCATTTGGGTTGTTTCCAAGATTTAGCCATCACAAATTGGGCTGCTATAAACATGGGTGCACATATGTTACTGTGATATGAGTCTTTTAATTCTTGTGTGTATATACCTAGCAGAGCAATGGCTGGGTCAAATGGGAACTCCAATCTTAGCTTTTTGAGGAATTTCCAAACTGTTCTCCACAGGGGTTGTATGAGTCTACAGGCCCATAATTTATTTATTTTTATTAGTCTATGTTTGCAGTATGTTATAATTACATATCTTGTGGGGAGTTGGTACACATTTTAATTCTTCTGTCTTCCTCTTCTCCTGTCCTCTTCTCCTTTCTGTTCCTTTTCTCTTTTTGTCTTGTTCTTGATCTTAGTGTGAAAGGTTTCAGTTTTTGACCATTGTGTAAGATGCTAGCTATTGGTTTCTCATTTCTACTTCGTTTAAGAAGAACATATGGCAGGTAATGGATGGAGTTTGAGAGCATAATGTCAATACACAGAAAGTAATCATCCCATAATTTCTCTTCTTCGATATATATATATAATACACACACACACACACACACACACACAGAGAAGAGTAAAAGAAGAGACACATAATCAAAACAAAAAGATACTTTGTGAAGGTAAGGAAGGGGGTGAGGAAGAGCACAGAAATAGGAAGGGAGGGGCTTCCAACATTGAAAATGATCATGATATCTTAAATACTTGTGCAGATTCTCCCTCGATACACTTACTATGCTTTGCACATATACACTGAAAGAAAAAGAAGGCTTTCATGTAGTCATTCTCCATTCCTTTCTTCTACCTGTTGAGAATCATTCATCTATTTGCCTTTAAGGATTCTCCTCCTGTGGAAGTTTCATGGAAACAGAGTCAAAGAACTGTGGGAGAGAATCCTTGATTTTTTTCACTGCTGACTAGATTTATATCCTATGTTTACTCCTGTTTTTCTGTTTGATATTATAGGTATCCATCCACTATCTACATAATGGGATGATGAATGGATAATTATACAGAGTACACTAATTAAACTACTTGCTTTCAACTAGACCTAGTTATTTATTGTGTGATGCATCTTAAGAGATCCTTTTGCAGCTTTTATCCAGTGTCCATCAGAGAGGCTGTGGCTAAGTGAATGCTGAGTAGGGTGGAAGGCAATGTGGAAGCAGGGATTTGGAGCGAGCTCTATGGGTTACACTCCACTTCAAAGTGCCTGCAATTACGTTAATGAACATCAGATTTTAAAAATGAATATAGTGAGGTTTCAGAGCGAAGCTGGCCCACTGCACTAGATGTGACTGGATTGTGGTCAAGGTGGTGGCCAGGCCTAGAGGAGACCAGCACAGTTCTTCCCTCACTTACCAATTTTCTCTCATATGAGCTACAGCTTAGGCAGGAACTGATTTAGGGGAACTGGCTTCTACAGGCTGCTAACAAGATCTGAGCAGTACTTCTGTGTTTGAAGACAGTCCAATTTGTGGTTAGAGGTGTTAGAGTGTCTGATTAGTTTTTAGCTCACAATGTGGGAGTGATTTTACACCTTTTATGATAAGCATTCAATATATGGTATTTATTCCACTAACTGACCTGTCTGATTATAGCTGAGACAATCGGAGACAGGTGATTTTTATTTTTGCATATTTCTATACAAATGCATGTTAGTTTTTCATTGTCCACATGCAATATGTCTCAGAAAGCTTGATTATGTCTGTTTTATTTGAAATTAAGTTATACCGTTGTGTGTGTGTGTGTGTGTGTGTGTGTGTGTGTGTGTGTGTGTGTGAATTTGCCTATAGTCTGGAAAAATTTTGTTTTGTGGTTCAGAAAGCACACTCTCACCTGGCTTCCACCTAGTCTTCCTTCTGGCTTTCTTCACAGATGGACTAGTGAGCTTCCCTAGTTTCCCTCTTCTGATTTTTGCTGCAACTTATCCCTCGTCACTGACAATTCTCACTATCCTGTTTTCATGCCCCCTCTGACTGGCAAAATTTTGGTCATGTTTTAGCTTATACCTGAGGGATTACTTTTCTGGAAAATTTGTGTTACAGACAGCAATCTTGGCCTCAATATTCAGAGCATGCTTGAATATTGAGCTTTCCTCAGAGGGAATTGTTTAGACTGCTGACGTCAAGCCAATTTTTTCCATCATTTGGACTGTGCCAATGTTCCCTTGACTTGTCAGTAGTGTGGCTTTTGCTGATCTGAGTTACTGTGTAGAATCTTCTGGTGGTACCTTTTCTTGTGGTGTATTGGTATCTTGTAGTGCACTAGAAAGATTTGCAACAAAAACAAAAATATAGCTGATACTACCTCTGTTAAGGATATCACTTTCTCTCTGACTCCTGTGTTTGTTACACCTCTTAACGTATGCACACACATGTGGCCAAGAGGACTGCAGCATCTGAAATGAGGTGGCTCTCCTTTCTCTTACAGGAAGGAGAAGAGATTGTTTATCTGCCTTCTACTGGCACCTCTGTCCTCTCTGCAAATCAAAACAATTCTGTTCATATTTGATTTCCTGGTTGCTTTCCTGCAGGGAAGATAGGTTCAAAGGGACATTCTGGCTTAGGAATTTTAGCTGTAGCTTAGGATTTCATGGCACAATTATCCAACCCTTTTCTTTCTGAGCATTAATACCACACATGGATAAGTTCCCTATACAATTTTGGAATTTAATAAATGAATGTTAGAGATGTTCATGCAGCAGGACCCCTGCTGTGCATTTAAGAATTGAGCTTGCATGACTTCTGCTGTTCCTCTAGCGCAAAATGCTTCACTGAGGGCCATCGTTGTTTTCAGAAACTGCAAACCCTCTAGAGAGTTGTTGAACACCCAGTGACAGCACTCCTGACAGTGCTGATGGCAATAATAGCACTGACAGCAGTGATGTTCATAATTAACTTTTAGTGCTCACTAAAATGCAAACTCTATGTGACAAGTGACAGATATGCATCCCAATGCCTACAACGGCATGTCATATGCATTAAACCCTCAGCACTTTTGGTATTTTATATTTTTTAGCAGCAAAGCATGTAGTTTTGATACATTTATCAGTAATAAAATGGTTATTAAACATCAGAACACTTACAATTTTTTATAATTGGTTTTATTTGGTGACAAGAGCAATTCAAATCTACATGTCTAGAAAAGAACCAAATCAATATCATGTCATTAATTATAGTATAATGATTTAGGTTAGAACACTAGACTTTTCATCTTATGTATGTACAACTTTGCATCCTGTGACCAGCATGTCCTCATTTCATCCTACATTTCACATATAGTAATCATTATTTTATTCTCTATCTCTGTGTATTCAGGGCTTTAAAGATTTTTTACCTACACATTGGGTCATCCTTATTTTTTCTGTTTTATGTCATTTTTATGTCATTTTCCATAGTGTCCTCATCATGGCAAAGTATAATTTTCCTTTTTAAGGCTGAATAACATTCCAGTATATGTATATTTACCACAGTCTCTATCCATTTATGTATTAAAGGAAATTTCAGCAAGTTACTTATCTTGATTACTGAGAATAATCCTGCAATGTAAGTGGGAGCATAGATATACTTATCAAGTAATGATTTACACCCTTGAATGTGAACTCAAAAGTGAGTCTGCTTGGTCATGT
>PVIR01006874.1:21035-31248 GCA_004026965.1 Petromus typicus
TTTTTTTTTTTTTTTTTTTTTTTTTTTTTTTTTTTTTTTTTTTTTTTTTTTTTTTTTTTTTTTTTTTTTTTTTTTTTTTTTTTTTTTTTTTTTTTTTGAGACAGGGTCTCACTTTGTAGTTCAGTCTGGCCTTGAGCTCAGCCTCAAACTCACATCACAGCAATCCTTCTGCCTCTGCCTCCCGAGTGCCAGGATTACAGGCGTGAGCCACCATGCCCGGCACTGTGGTATGTGGTACTGGTTGCTGCTGGGCGTGAGTCTCCACACCCAGTATGGTATGTGATTACCGGGGAATCGAACCCGGGTCATTGCGCTTGCAAGACAGGCACCGGAACCACTGAGCTAAATCCCCGGCCCAATTCCGTTAAAATTTTAAGCAGCCAGATTTTGTTCTTCCTCATTTCTTACTTGTATAATGAAGATCAAGACAAGTAATTTTCAATTCTGCTTACAGTAGTAGATTTAAACTGAATAAAAGAGAATCCTAAAGTGGGAAATTATGAAATGACTGTTATACTTATATAGTGCTCCCCACATACATTTACTTTTCCTTTTTGATATTTACAGTACTGGCAATTATGCTTAGCATGACTTTACCACTAAACTACATCCTCTGTTCCTTTGTTTGAAAAAATTAATTAAAATCTTTTTGGTACATTACATATACACATCATAATTGCACTCAACAATGAGAATTTGTATCAGAATATACCACAACTTATTCTCATTTTTTCCCATTTCCTTACCCACCCTACGAACCCCACCCTCTATATACATAAACTTTGTTTCCTTTCTTATTTTGATATAGAATCTCACAAAGTTGCTCAAGCAGGATGTGAACACATCTCTGCTTCTGCCTTTACATTTTGTTTTTTGCTTACCTGCAAGAAAAATTTGTTCCTTATTTCCTAACATTCTTAATATGCTTTGTCTCTTCTTAAGAAATTTAAATCCAGGGCTGATGATTTAGCCCTGTGGTTCTGGCACCTGCTCTGCAAGTGCAAGGGCCCAGGTTTGATCCTGGCAACCTAATATAGCAATGCCAGGTGTGGAGACTCACGCCCACCAGCAATCAGAACCACATACCACAGCACCAGGCTTGGTGGCTCACGTCTGTAATCCAAGCACTCAGGAAGCAGAGGCAGGAGGGCTGCTGTGAGTTTGTAAAATCAAGGCTGAGCTCAGGCCCAGCGTGAACTACAAAAGTGAGACCTTGTCTCAAAAAAAAAAAAAAAAGAAAGTAAGTAAGAAATAAATTTAAGCCAGTAAAAATAAAGGCAACTTAATGATCAATTGCACAATTTGAAAAAGTACAAAATATCAGATAATATCATCACATTACACACTCCTGATGATAACCAATTTTCCCTTTTGCTTGAATAGATTTAACACAAGAAAGGTCTTGATTATATAAAAAGCCTATGTTACGTGTAGATAGGTTTCAGGTTAGTACAAAGTTCTTTACACTTTCCTTTTATTCAATTTCTTCCATAATATCTGTGACATCTTTTGAGCTTTTCTTTTTTGAACATGTATGTAAGATTGGTATTTTGACTGACCTATTCAGTCATCCCTTTGGATTTTACACATCAATTATTTGTCCCAGAAAGTGCTTTCGTCTACATAGCCTAAAATATCCCCATGTGCTGTTCACAACACACTATTCATGAATAATGAGTTTATGCTTTTAATATTCTTCATCAACATATGAATGAATTCTGAAATGATGCAAATTTCCCAAACATGTTTGCTGGTAAATTGTTAAAGCCTGAGTACTTAGTGATATTTTTCTTTGTAAGGGATAGATTCACGTATTTTTCAAATAGCTAATGGAAATGTATATAATATTCCACAATTTTGTAACATTCTTTTTTTTAATCTTTATTGGTACATTAAATATACACATCATGATTGCACTCCATAATGGGGATTTGTACCAGTATAAGACACAACTTAATTCTCATTTTTTCCCATAGCCCTACCCACCCTACCACCCCCCCATATACATAAAATTTGTTTCCTTACTTTTTTGTTACATTCTTTTTAATTTACACTGTGAAGAATATTTACTTTTCCAAGCAAGTTTATCATGAACTGAGACAATTACTGCATTAATTTTACACATGAAAACTGATGTGTCCTAAATGAGCTAAGCTGTATGGAAACATAATCTCTTATGTCTGTCCTCCTGGCAGTGAGAAATAATATCCTGGATAATACTTGATGAGAGGAGAAAATCCACATAATGTTTCAGTCTTCTTTAAATCATTTTTCTAACTATAAATATTCAACCTGAAAAATAGATAGGGTGCATACTTTGTGTACCACACTTTCCCCCAAGGGAAATGAACAAATCAATATCTCTACACAGGAGACACATCCATGAGAACAATTGCTCTAACAAGGAAGAAAAAATGATTTTGATGCTGATTCTCATAAATTCATCTATACCTTTGCTTATAGTAACCACAATAATTTTAAAGAGGATGTGGTGTCAATTATTTCCCTTCAATTCACAGAGCAATTATACTCTCAAGGGACAATTTGGATTTCAGAGAACTAAATTAAGGGCCCGTTGTTCACTTTTTCTCTAAACCTGGAGGTAAAACCTTTCATAGATGAAGCAAGGGATCACTTATTTGTTATTGTTACTGTTGGTGCCAGATAAATTATGTGTTAGTGAAGAGGGACAGTGGTGACCCCAAGGGCAGGAATCAGACCTCTGTCTTTCTCCTCTCAGAACCTGAGGGTTCATAGCAGTGAGCATGTACACAAGCATGGCTTGCTCTCCCCCTGGATGGAGAAATGTGTAAGTTCTGGTCTGCTGTGGTTGATGGCAACAGTAGCTAATGCTGTGCTTACACATGTGTAAGCACTGGTATGAGATCTGACCTTTACCGTGCCAGAGGGAAACTTTCTGTGTAAGAACAAATCACCTGGGAACTGAAATATCAAACTTGACTGGGGGTATTTTTTGAAAGGAGGAAAGCAAGTCTCTGCTGTCCCTAAAGAATAGAGATCAGGAAGAAAAGACTGGAACAAAGTAAAGGGACCATGAGTCCTGAAGAGAGGATACTGTAGATTAAGCTCACAGATTCTCAGTTTTTCCTAAAGAATGACCCTTGGGCCACAGGAAAAGTCAAAATCATTACTTGGTTAATTGAAGTCTAGCAGATATGGTGTACTTTAGTTCAAACAAACAAATAAGCACACAAGATATTAAATCACAAACATAGTCAAGCAGAGAAAAATACATGAAATCTGGGCATCAAAGGTCCTAATTCTGCCACTGAGTCACACATTGTGTGACACTTGTCATTGCTTTTCCCATACTCAGCCTCTTTCTTCTTCTCTCCTGCCATGAATGGATTAGCTGATGCACAAAAGTCCATACAGCTGTGAATTGCACATATTCTATATGGCCATTTGGCGGATGTGATTGAGTAATTAAGTTAATTGGTATTGAAGGCACGTGCAGGCTAAGAAAAACAATGCAGAACAATCAAGAAACCAGTGAAAGCAAACAAAACTATGCTCCTGCATGTCACGCAGAAGGGTTGTGACAGAGCTAGCACTTCTTATGATGGCAGGAACGTGATAGAATTTCACAATTTCCTGTTTCCTCCACATTAAATTGTGTAATGTCATTGTCCAAAACATAATGAAGAGTGGATAGTGCTTTGGATTTTAAAAACTGATATATTGCACAATTGAGGATGACAATTATCAATTGTGATTTCCAATACCAGAAATTAATAAATATATCAAAATTAACAAATATACTTAAATGGACATACCTTGAGGATATCCTCATAAGTGAAATAAATAGGGCACGGATAGGTACATATCGCATCTTTTCTCTGGTATGAGAAAATAAAGATGTAAAAGAGTCCTAGCATTGTATGTTATATATTGTGAAATAGAAAATGCTCATTGTAAAATAGGGTGAAGGGGGAAAATGTTGAGATTGTAACAAAAAAGTAAAGAAACAAATTTTATGTATATGGGGGGTTGGTAGGGTGGGTAGGGCTATGGGAAAAAACGAGAATTAATTTGTGTCTTATACTGGTACAAATCCCCATTATGGAGTGCAATCATGATGTGTATATTTAATGTACCAATAAAGATAAAAAACAAACAAACAAAAAACCAAATATAATAATAAATACACTCTGATTTGTCCGGGTCGTTTAAATTAATTTATATACTTCTACTATTTTGAATAGTGTTTTCAATTAGTATGATTTTACCAGGTAGGTGAATATGACCTTTGAGAAAGTTGCAAATTAGAATAAAACAGCAACAGGCACCATATTCACCTTCATGAAAGAAATACTTTAATGATAGCAGCTTTGACTGGTAGAAATGAATGGTTTCTTCCTTGAAGAGTAGATTTAAATTAGTCTCAGCTCACAGGCTATGCTGTCAGTGGATTTCTATTGGAGATGAAGCTTTCATGGAACCAATTTTGTTTAACAGGCTTAATAAGACTTTATGAACCTTCTCTGCGGAGGATCCAGTTTAGTGTTCAGAAATGTCTATCGATATCTTTTACTATTAATCCAATGATTCACTAGGACAATAAAGATTTTGTTCTGATTTCAGAAGATGTACTTATGTAGGGAGTTTTGAAGTTATTCCACAGAGAGCAGTGTAGAGGGCTTCCATGTGAAAATATCAAAAGTATTATATCATGAATTCTTCACTTTGATTATTAGAAAGATCATAAAATATCCATCATACATACTTAAAGAAAAACTGTATCAAATAAAGAAATAGTGGATATAATTTTATAAAATTTAAAAACCAACTACCAAGTAGCCTGTGAATCTTTAGGTTCTTAGTTCAGTGACAAAGTCATGGCTTCTAAACCTTCCAGATTAATCACCACAATTTTCAAACTTCTGAATAGTCTACAGGTTGGAGAAAAAATAGTGGGAAGATCTTCTTGCCTTACCACATTTTCTTCTATGATAGTAGAAGTGGTTGCTCGAGAGAAATAAGCACAATGGGAGAATGAATAACAACAGCAATAGAAACAGAGATGAGGGCCTGTGCATTGAAAGAGCCAATTTGGCAGGGTAAGCTGCGGATCAGTCTTCAAATTGGAGCTGTAAATGGCAGTAAGATAAGCTCAGGAAAAGAATAAAAATTTATGAAGGAAATAATTACGGGAAAAGGAGAAAACTCACCTCTAATATTGCCACCTCTAATATAAAACACTGAAGAGATATGAAATGGAAATGGAGGTAAGAGACTGCTTCATAGGAGCTCTTCTTCCCAGCCCAGACTGAATAAACAAAGAGTAGAACTAGCATGGGAAAACCAAAGATTTCAGTCTAGATGAAAGAAACTTTGAAAGGGTGGGAGAAAATTTCTCAGAGAAGCTTCCCATCAGAAGACAACAAGCATTGATTAAAATCACTTCACTATCGAAGAGCAGAGGCTTGAAATACCCTGTGAATGCAGCTGACAAAGGGAAAGTGAACAGGATTAAGAAATTCTGCAGGGACGAGGACAAGGTTTCCCAAGGGCAATTTACATAGAATTTCTCTGAAATACTTTCAGATACACAATCTGTGATAAAGTTCCACAACACCTACTAATTATCTATCTAAGTCAGTCCCTGTGTGCATGTTCAGGGATCATAGTGCTGACTGGTCCATTTGTTGTGCCCATGAATCTTACTTTCTCCTAAGGGAGAGAGATGCAAAATGTACCTTACATATTTCCTGAAGATTTAACCTACTTCAGCTTCTGAATTCCTAAGACAAAAATAATTTTTCAGCATCTGTGCTGGAACAACAAATCAGTATGGAGAGAAAAAATATGGTTGTGTTTTGTAGTTTCTCAACATCATATTAATAACTGGAAGTCCATAAAAACTGTACCTCTAAATGTTCAAAGGAGAAAAGATGAAACTCACAAATTAATATAATTCAAATATTTGGAAAGGAGGTGGACATTCTCTAAACTGAAAGAACTGAATGATTACTGCAACCCAAAGACCTTATGTTAAATTAACAATAAATGGAACTTCTGTTTGCCTATGAAATTCATAGCAAATTGAGACTCTGGTCAGAGTAAGGACCTTAGAAGTGAAAAGGCTGTAAATAGGGAGAACTTCAATTTGAATATATTAAAACACAAAGTGGATAGTAAAGGAAACACAGAAATTATAGTCATGACAGAGAACATACATTGAAACCTGACAATGTAAAATTAATGATGTAATCCACAAATCTTGGACAGTGGAAAGTCAAGGTACTCAGAGGGAGATATTGGAAAGTTAATTCATCCATGGTTCACAAGGAGCAGTCAATTCAATCAGTACTGTATGCAGTGGAAATGTTTAATTAAAATGTTGATGCTTCCCATTTCTTTATATTTATGATCTATTTTGTTACTCAGAGTAGTAGTTTAAAAAATTCTGTCTCTTAAGGTAAGGAAGCATAGATCTAAAGGGATACATTTCCTAAATTTTTCTTTGCAGTTTTTGTTTTATTTTAATTTTGTTGAGAATGATAATTACATATTTATATGATATCATTTGTGATGTCAACACATATACACAAGATGAAATAGACGTATCACAGTAATTAGTATAGCTGTCAAATCAAATGTTTATCTTTTCCTTGTAGTGAGAACATTTAAAATACTCTTAAGCTATTTTGAAAAATATAACACCTCATTGTTAACTACAGTCATCTTGCTGCACTGTAGATAATTGATTCATCCTAGGTATAATGAGCACTAGCTCTCTACATCCCCACCCCATATACTGGCATAAAGTATTTACTTAACTTCTTCTTTGATGGCTCCTTATTGCATAGAGACTCTACTGAGTTTTGTGAGTTGGTTTAGTACTTTGCAAAATGACTGGATTTGTTTATAAGTTCTAACAGCTTTCAGTGGAATCTTTAAGATTTTCCTATAATTATACTTGTAAGATAAACTAAAATACAATTAATTTGCATGTGTGTGAACATAAGTTGTTTTCCACAATCTGCAAGTTCAGGGCAGGTATAGCATCTAGGAATCAAGCAAATATAGATTGAAAACATTAGAAAAATTGCATATATACTGAACACACATGGTTTCTTATTATTTCCTCTAAACAACAGAGTTTAGAAATTACTTACATAATACCAACATTAAGTACATGAGAGAATGCACAATGATTATTTGCAAATGGATATTAATTTATTTAAAGGATTTGAGTATCTTTGAATTTTAGTATCCATGGGGCTTCCAGGAATCAATTCATGCGATTGATAGGACCATATATAACTTCCTCCGTGGTTGCATTGATTTTTCTGTCTGAATGTAGATATATCAAAAGATTTTGGAAATAATGTGTCTCTCTTTGCTAATTTTAGCCTATGTAGTAGGATTTGGAGTGACTTTTTTTTTACTCTTGCAGGAAAATGTAAGAATCTGAGTTTCTCTTTTCAAAGTGTGTCATTTTTATGTAAATATTAAATTATTTGTC
Organism: Petromus typicus; assembly: GCA_004026965.1. Classification (NCBI taxonomy): domain Eukaryota; kingdom Metazoa; phylum Chordata; class Mammalia; order Rodentia; family Petromuridae; genus Petromus; species Petromus typicus. Next base: position 28,528 of record PVIR01006874.1, read on the forward strand.
TAAAAATGTAAAATAAATATATGCATGGTCTTTGCATCAACTAGATGTCAAGAGATCCTAGTTCAAGTTACCAATAGGCTCCACTGAGCAGCAGCACATTGGGGAATGCAACCAAATACTACATGAGTTACACTTGATGGATAACTAGCAGGAGCTGTAAATCTTGGAATTTTATGTACTTTTCTTTGGGAAATCTAGCAACTCTCTCCATGAAATTTGAAATTTGAACTCCTTAGTACCTCCAGTTGCACACATGTGAGTGCAAATGTCTTGTATCATAGCAGCAGAGACACACCGATGAGCCAGAACTTCTGCACCCACACAGACTGACTGTCTCAGAAGTAGCAGAGATCTGGGCCAAGAAAATGTGAGGTAGAGGACAAAGACATGGCAGTGAGAGTCAGAAAAAGTAGTCAGTGAGGGTGTATTTTTAAACTCTATGCTAGGAAGGTATATATGAAGTTACAGATTTTCACTGTCATTGCTTTGGTCTAAAATATACTTTCTGTCATGGTGATAAGATTATAAAGATTATAAAGTCTTTCTGTAAATAATCATAAGTTTACCAAGAAAGAAGAAAAACAGGAGGCTTTCATTTTGCCTTTAGCTTTCAGGTAAGATCTTCCAATGACCTTCCTTTTTCAAAATCTTTGTGGCTGGGCATTTGATTTCACTTCCCACAGTACTGTGTTCCAATAAGGAGATGGCATTTTCCAGTTACCCAACATCACGTTTCCTTGAACTTGTGCAAAGCATAGTAAAGTAGTTGACTTTACTATGTGCCTCGGATACACAGATTTCTCAGTAAATGATAAGATTTCTTGCCTGTAACTATTTCTGTTTCTCTTTACTGACTACTTATATCCAAAGAGCACATTGCATTAACTTTCTATGACTTTATTCTGTTTTGGAGAGGACAAATTGCTTTTCTTTTTATAAATGCACACAGTCACTCTGCACAGCCAGTTCTCAACCTGACTTCCAAATTATCTCTGCATTCACTTGATTGTTCTGTTTCAGTGATTAGTCTCTCTACTACCTTCGTGGTCTGGTCTAAGTGATCATTCTGCCAGAAAAGCTGTGATTTTCTCAATTTCTTTTTCTTTAGCAAGATTTAGTTATACATTTTCAGAGACTCTCCCCATCTGTTCCTCAGCGCGCACTCTCTTCTACAGAACTGTAGCTTTTTTTTCCATTTTGACCTAAAAGCTCTCCCTTTTCTACCTACTTATAATTCCTTATGCTAAATTTGGCATATCAGAGAGATTGGATAGTAAGAACATGCCTTTCTTTTTAATGAGAAAATTATTCTCAGTAGTTGAGCTGAATCAACTATAAATTCATTATATGTGTTTAAGATTCAAATTTAATTTCATAGATAACTTAAAGAATATTCACTATAGAAGCTAAAATAATTCCAATTATTACAAAGCATCTGTCCTGAGCCAATAGACTTTGCAACATACATATTGCCAGGAAAATGTCTTTTATAGACACTGCTCCACATTTCTGAATTGATTGCTATTTAATCATCAGTGAATGATGCCCCCCAAAGCAATTTATTTTAGTGAGATAGCATTGGCTTTTGGTGCAATAATTATGCAATTTCATCCTAAGAAATCTATTTGATACAATTTTTAAATAGGATTTTCATTATTTATGACAGCTTATTACCATGTCTTACCAATTTTATTTCAGATATGATATTAGGGTGTATTTTGTAACTAGATGGATGATGACTACAACAGAAAGCTAATGTGTAACTGTCCTTCTCATTGCTTGGCACTTGCAATTCATTAATGGCCATTCATTCATGAGTATTCTGGAAATGAATGGCACATTTTATAAATCACTGCATTAAAATAATGAATACTTCAAAATAGCTGAAAGATATCTATGTTCTAAATTCAGAATGTCACCATGGCCATGTGAGCAAGGAACATGGCCACCTGACATGTGACTGTTTTTCCATGGAGCACAATACTAACATGGCCTTTGAAGAGCAGGTCTGATCTACATCTCTTACCTGGATCTTGTCCTTGGCTGTTGGCTGGGATCTTTGACACAGGAGGCACGAAAATGGCATTAGTTTGGGAATCCACTCTTGACATGGCAATTTTACCTTTTATCTTTCTTTTTTTTTTTAATGTTTTTTGAGACAGGGTCTCACTTTGTGGTTCAGGCTGGCCCTGAGCTCAGCCTCAAACTCACATCACAATCCTCCTGCCTCTGCCTCCCGAGTGCTGGGATTACAGGCGTGAGCCACCACGCCTGGCACTGTGGTATGTGGTATTGGTTGCTGCTGGGTGTGAGTCTCCACACCCAGTATTGTTATGTGGTTACCGGGGAATCAAACCCGGGCCCTTGCACTTGCAAGACAGGCGCCGGAACCACTGAGCTAACTCCCCGGCCCCCCTTTTATCTTTCTTTTATTTCATGGTTTTCTTTCCTTTTGCTTTACACAGTCTCAAATATCAATATTTTGGTATGTTCAACACTAAAATCATTTATATTTGTATATCATCCATTAATTTTTTTCTTCTTTTCATTGTGAAATAGGTACATTTTATATGCATATCATGATCACATTGAACACTGATAATTTATACCAGTAGATGATATGACTTCTTATTTTTTACTATTCTCCTACCCACCCTACAACTCCCACTCCCTATATACATAAGCTTTGTTTCATTTTTTTTATTCCCATCACAATTTTTT
>PVIR01006874.1:31348-45528 GCA_004026965.1 Petromus typicus
AGACAGGGTCTCACTTTGTGGTTCAGGCTGGCCCTGAGCTCAGCCTCCAACTCACATCACAATCCTCCTGCCTCTGCCTCCCGAGTGCTGGGATTACAGGCGTGAGCCACCACGCCCAGCTCTGTGGTATGTGGTACTGGTTGCTGCTGGGTGTGGGTCTCCACACCCAGTATTGTTATGTGGTTACCAGGGAGTCGAACCCGGGTCCTTGTGCTTGCAAGACAGGCACCGGAACCACTGAGCTAACTCCCCGGCCCCTTCTTGAAATTGTTTAAAGCACTTTGTCTAAGTAAAAGATGTACCTGTTTTTGAATTTCCAACATAGTATGCAAATCACCTATCATAAACATTTTGCTAATTTAAATCTAACCTAAAAGGCCTAGAAAATATATAATCTCTCCAAAATAAACAGTATTTATTAAGTCAAGAGATTCTGAATAAAAGCAACTGCCTACAGAAGGGTAAAATATTGAACAATTTAACTTATTCCAAAAATATCCCAAAGAGACAACACTGCAATTACTTTGGTCCTGGATTTTAAGCCTAGTCTTGTTACTGAATCTGGATAACAATATTTAGCATAATTAAAATTGTGGAAAATAGTACCTTATGATGTTATCTGATGGATCAGAAAGAAGTTCCCTGGGATCTCTTCCTTCTTTTGCCAGCTTAGACTTGTGGATACCACAGACAGTCCTACAGGATCATGGTGTTAATGGCAATACTACAAATGTATGCACAATATTCATTCTTTGATTATAAAAATGTTGAGTATTCCATGAGACAATATGGGGACTTTAGAATGTGCCATAGTCCTTACACAGATCCCCTTAAAGAACTGGCTATCCAGAGGAGAGCTTTGCAATGTTGAAAGATACCAATGAGAACCTGTACTGAGGTACTTGGGCATTCTAGAGATGAAATGGAACTGATATATTCCTAATATCCAATATTCATCACTCCTTTCTGCCTAAACTCCACTTACACAGAAAGTTATTGAAATTACTATATCCAGCTCTTAACATACAATTTTCAGCCTGACTTATTATTCTTATCTTTCAAGTCTATTATTTATAAGCACACTAATCCATGATGAATTTGTTCTTTCCTAAAGCCATTCACATCATAGGCAAAAGGGATTCCAACTTACCCTTTGCCAAAGTACCCATTTATTATTAAGAGTTGCCATAAATACTGAACGTCTTCTGCCTTGATGAATAATTTATGTTAAAAATTAGAGTTGTTCATTTCAAAAGGAAGAAAATGACTTCACTGGGACTGGATCAGTGTGGTTAAGTTATACCAGATCAATACATCAGCAAAATCAATCATATCAGCCAAAGAGAAAGATGTATATCTGTATTTTGAAATATTTGTAAAGATTTTTTTCACTTAGCTTTTAGTTTTAAAAATAAAAAAGATATATTAGGAAATAAACTGGTGTCTCTGTTGACCTCTTGATTAGGCATTTATTAAAAATGTATTGAGTCCCCCGAGAATGTACCAGGGAGTTTCAGGCCGTGAAGCACCCATATTGAGTAAAATGAACAGGAAGACCCAGCTTGAAGTTTAAATTTCACTTGAGAAGTATAGATGATCAGCAAGCTGCGAGGCAAAATATGGTTAGATAACATTATAGGAAAGTAGGCTGTCTTTGGCTGACAACCTGTAGTGAAACAGTTCATTCTAACAATAAAGAGCCTTGGAAGCCAGATCACTCTAAATCACACTTGTAGGAAGTCAAATTGTTCTCTCATAACAATCCAAGGTGTTAAATGATAATTTTTGTAACAATTAGCCTTAAAAATGATCAGGACCTGAATAAAACTAACAGTTTCCATATTTTAATCTTTGCTTCCAGTTTAGTACCAACAAGAGAAAGCCAAATATGCACTTATAACCCAGCCTACAGGATGCCCTGCTTCTACCCTACTTGTCATGCCTCTACCTTCTTCATGCTAATGGTGTCCTGTCAGGGCATACTTGAAAACACCTCTCACTCCACTGTGAAGGTTTCTCACTCCCTCACTCTGACTTCCTTCAAATCTCTGCCAAAATGTAGAGTGACTGACTCATTTGGTGTAATAGCATCTGATTAAATCGCCGTTACTTTTGTAATACAGTTGTCCTCCATTAATTCCACAAACTAAGTAAATAAACAAGAGAATTTCCCCAAATGTTAATTATGCTAAAGAAAAAAACAACATGAATCCTGTCATATAAAGTAAGAGGGTAGGGATGGGGTAACAAAACAGGTGCTTACAGAATGATGAGTGGGGTCTGAGCTAATATGAATGACAACGAAGGCATGTAAAGATCTAGTTTTTGAGATTGTAACAAAAAAGTAAGGAAACAAATTTTATGTATATGGGGGGTGGTAGGGTGGGTAAGGCTATGGGAAAAAATGAGAATTAAGTTGTGTCTTATACTGGTACAAATCCCCATTATGGAGTGCAATCATGATGTGTATATTTAATGTACCAATAAAGATTTTAAAAAAACTAAAAAAAAAAAGATCTAGTTCATCTGTTTAGTGATAGAAATATGATTTCACTCACGTTATTGCCTTGCTGTCCCTCACATATATGGAATAACTTCGTCTCCATCAAATCACAAACCATCATCACAGTTTATTAATGCTATATTAAGTATATTTTAGGTCTTGACTTCATTTGCAAATGATAAGAAGAGAAAAAGTTTCCAGGTAGAAAAAAAGCTAGAGGGGAATTTGCCAATGGGAAAACTGAGATTGTGAAGTATCCTGGAGCAATGTGTTCAGAGACTATGCTGCAGTAACAATTTGGCATGTTTTAGGAGTGAAAAGAGGGCCAGTGTCGACATAATGCGATGAACAAGAAGAATAATTCATAGAACAAGATGAGGACATTAGGAACAGAATCTTCATAGACATTTGGTTGTGCAGGGCCGTGTTGGTCTCTTAATAATTGTGTATTTGATTGCAACATCAACGGGAACCACTATAGGGCTTAACACATGAGTGCAATATGATGTGCCTTGGAATTTTGTCAGATATTTATTACATATGTATAGTAAATAATACTTATATTACTTGTGGGGAGTTAGTATATGTACATAATAGATCTTAATTATTTTCATCCCTATGCTCTTCCTTCTCATCACCTTTCATTCACTTCTTTATTCCCTTCCTTCTTCAACCTGTCTACAGTACATAATCACCATATTAATTGTGAGAACGTGAGACATGTATAAAACACGTCTTCCTCTTTTTCTCATTCCATCCACCATCATCTGTTTTCCCTCTTCCCATTTTCAAAAGATCTCTTTGCTTCCTATTAAGTATCATTGATTCTGCTCTTTATTTTTATGCTTTTTTATTAGAAATATCATATGTATTTAAACTTTGTGTCTGATTTATTTCATTTAACAGTAGCACTTTATAGTGCACATATTTTCTCCCCAAATGATGAAGGTCTACTCTTCTTCATAGCACAGTAGTAATCTATTGTGTGTAAAAACTACATTTCCTTTATCCGTTCATCTGTTGATGAACATGTAGGCTACTTCTAAGGTTCAGCTATTATGGGTTGTACTGCTATAGATGTAGGTATACAAGCATCACTGTAAGGTGAGGTCTTTAATGCTTTCAGAAGGATATTTAGATTAACTTGTATTTTTAAAGTGTCATTTAAACAATATGTGGAAGCAAGAGTGGAAACACAGAGTCTACCTGAGAGGCCGTTACAGTCCCCCAGGAGAGAGATGACAGTGCTGGCTCAAACAGGGAAAGTGTCTGGATTTAGGATATATGTTGAAGTAAAAGCTGATAGAATTCCTATTCAATTTGGTTGCTCAAGGCCAAGGACATAATTCAAGACTGAATGTTACCTTTTTAGTATATCTTCCTTTTCTGTTCCTTTTTTTCGATTCACTGAGTGGATGATGATACCATTTACTAAAGACTACGTAGGAAGTAGGTTTTAGCAGTGGGAAGTTTGGTGGCAGGATAAGGATAATCATTTTGGTCATAATAAGCTTAAGATGTGGTTACAAATGTAAGTAGAGTTCAATAGAACAATTTGGAAGTCTGTCTCAAGGCTGGGAAAGGCAGGTTCTGCCACCTAGTGGATGTGCCACTTTGGGCAAGTTATTTTACTTCTTGAGTCCCTTTGTCTCATTGGAAAAATGGAAGTAATGAGAATACAAGTTTTAGGGGAAATTGTAGACATCTCTCATAGACTTGCACTATTTTTTTCTTCAAGTAAGCTTAGCAGTTGCTGGAAACATTTATCAGATTTTTGATAAGTTACATGCACTTCCTCATACTTACTGTTGGATGCAGTGAGTTTTCAGACTTTTTGTCTTATTATGAAACAATAGAAATGTTGTATTATGAGCTGCTGAGCAGTCACCACTTTAAATATTTAAGCCTTTGATATTTATTTTAGAATTATGAAAAGTTTCACATCTCCTGAAAGGCTTCATTGCTCTAGATAAACTGATATGTCAGGTAACAGTCCTAATGTAAGTTTTCTAATTAATTCTAACATTTTATTGTGTAACTTGTGTACTTTTGAACATTGTAGCCCAAGATTCTGAGTGTTAGGAGCACCACTGACTTTCAAGGTCCATTTCCCAGGATAAACTGCTTACAAAATTTTAGGAAATGCATTTAGATAAGCTGGTAGTTCTCATGAGGGAAGAGAAAAATGATGATATACTTAGGAACTGTTCAGAGAAGAAAAGGAATTTTATGGATAACTTTTGTCAAAGTGGACGGCTTTGGTACAGTGACTTACTTTTGGATACAGTAAATTTCTTAGAACATTGTCATTAATATGGTAAGGCATAAAATTAATTATTAACAAAATATAAAATGTAGTTGTTATTTTAGATACTACAGTAATCAACTTGCATATATTTTCTCATTAAACCCGACTTGTTATGAAATGAACATTGCTAAAATACCCATTTTACAACACAAAACTGATGCTGTGGAGTATTCAGGGATGAGTCACGATTATTGAGCTGTTTGGTGATGATTGGTGATGAAACATGATTTCAATCATGTTATTGCCTCACTATCCCTCACATATATAGGCTAACTTCCATCCCCATCAAATCACAGACCATCATCACAGTATTTATTAATGGTATATTAAGTATGTTTTAGGTCTTCACTTCATTTGCAAATGATAGAAAGAGAAAAAGTTTCCAGGTAGAAGAAAAGCAAGAGAGGAATTTGCCAATGGGAAAACAGAGATTGTGAAATTTCATAGATTTCAAAACTAAGACAAAAAAGAATTACTGACCATCGATAGCACATTGCAAAGGTTCAGGGTTCAGATCCCAGATTTCTGATTCAAGTGCAGCATTTCTTGTTCTACTACCCAATATCTTTTGAAGTGCACAAATTATGTTTTCTTTCATTCACTAGTGAGTTTATTTGGTATTGCTTGGTTTGGCAATTTGCTCTTCATCTGAAAAATTCTAGGATAGATTGCAGTCGGAAGTCCAAAATAATTATTCATAAATCAACTCTTTAAAGCCATGGAATGATCCATGTGGTATGAGTGAACACTTCTCACATAAAGATTTTTATGCATACTCGTATAGACACACAGAGTGTTTGATATTCTAGCTTTAATATTAGTAGTTACTTCTTTTGAAAATCGATCATGTTTTCATTTTAGTTTTGATAGCAAAAATGTAATAGTGCATTACAATTAAGAAACTGAGAAGAATATCACTCTACAATACTTAGCCAGGAAGATCATAAGTTTCAGCTTAACTTTGGGAAACTTGAGGACTTAATATAATCTCAAGGAAACAAGCAAACAAATAAAAAAACTAAATGGAAACGCAAATCACAAAGAAAAAAGACTGGGACTGATACTCAGCTTCAAGGCCCTGGGTCAAACAGTCAGTAGGTGAGCTCTGTATCTTGCCTTTCTGTAAAAGTCTTCCATGTTCTTCAGGCCAGTGAAGTCCCTCTAATTAGCATGCTTTAAGGACTGTGATCCAGGTCCTCACCTACTGCAAATGGTTAAGGACTGCGTGTTTGGATTCTGTTTAAATAATGCCGCTCTGCTCCCAAGATTGCTCTGGTCATCTCTTAAAGGTATTCAGGATTATTCCCAGTGTGGCCCTTTCACTGAAGAGGAGGAGGCCTTATTGAGCATCTAGGTGATAGTTTATCTCTGCCCTGATGGCTGTCTGTTCTTTTGTTGATGCCTCTTTTTTATCTCTTCCTTTATCTTGAGGAGCTCTGCTTTCATTCCTTTTATGAAACACGTTGAGATGGAGGTGTGATAGGTGTCACTTTGGATTTCAAAGTGAACAAATAAATTCATTTAGAAACTAGCAGTGCGTTTTGGTGTATCAGTTAAAATAAATGGAAAATATGAAAGAAATTTTCAAAGGAAGTAGTTGTACAAACTTTAGCAAGTTAGTGACTGAATTTATGGTTGTCAATTCTCAGCAATGGCATGATCCCGTTTGCAAGGTCTTCCCTGGTCTCTGTGGCACCGATGAGCCTTTCTTGTGCTTTTGATCTTCTCTGTCCACCACCTAGACAAGCCTCTAATATGACATATAGCAAATTACTTTTATAGTTTAGTCTTTAATTAATTCTTTGAAGATGTAAGTAGCAGATCATTCCTAGATCAGTTTAACCACAAGGCTTTTATTTTCATGGGTTCCTCCTTTTTGTGTCAGCACAGACATCTTTAAAAGTCACACTAACAGCAAATATTTATCTTTTTATAAATATGTTGAGCATCGTTCAAAGTTCTTTAAGTGTATTAACTTGACTAACTCTCAGGACAACGTTACGTAACCAGCAACCACAAATAGAGGAAAGGAAAATCAGAGAATGCGTACAGTTTCTGAGAACACTTCCTCAGAAACTGTGCAAGATAGCCTTGTTATCTTGTCAGGTCAGCGGAGCAGCTACAATTTTAAATTTATCCTACACTGCCTGTAAAATATATAGATACGAGCACAAAATTTATGAACATATAATACTTTTAAGCAATAAATATATAAACACACACATACATATTTGTATAATATTTAAAATTCTCTGACCTTGACCTAATTTATTTAAGCCATGAAATATTTCCAATGTAGTTGTTACCTTTTCCACACAGATTTGCTCCCAAAAGATCTAGTATTGTCTTCACTTAGAATTAAATTAACTATTTTATAATGGATAATTATAATTTTAATTATAATTTTCTCAAGGTGAATATGCCTTTTTATACATATACTTATTACATTAGCAGTCTACAAGAGTTGCTATTTTTATCAGTCCTCAACACAACTAGAGCATATTAATCTTTTAAAAATATTGTCAATCTTATTTCTCTGTTCGGTCAAGTGTTAAAATTCTGCCCCTAAGACCTGGCACCTGTAGCCCACATTTATTTCTAAAACATCTATGGACATAATATCCATTACTACAAATCACTCTGCTTTTATTCTTTAATTTTGATTCTTTTTACTTGAATTTTGTTCAGATGGTCCACATTTTCTTGCACGATATGAATTTAGTTGCTTATCTCATGCAAGAAATCACTCTACACTTTGACATCCTGATTATTTCCCTGTAAATTATCCTGTAAAAGTTTTAGGGTTTTGTCTTTCTTTTTTTTCTCACACATGGAACTTATTAATTATTATTATTATTATTACTGTGTACATTTATGGAATACAATGGAATGATTTATTACATGAATAAATACATTCTATTAGGTGTGATATATGGATAAAATATCTGTCCAACAAATGGGGGTAATTAACATTTCTATATCATCATCACTTGTAGTTTGGGACTTTCAAGTTCCTTTTGTCAAGATCTTCATAAAACATCTAGTAGACTATTGTTAATTCTGGTCACACACCATGCTGTTTGAGACTAGCCCTTCTTTTGTGTTTGAGTCCACTCCACAATCTCCTTCTGCCTGCCCTTATTCCTGGCTCTAATAATCACTTTTCTACATTCAAACAAATGTTTAAAAAACAATCCACATAGAGATAAAACATGTAGCATCTTTTTTATCTGAGTTCTCTTAACATGTCTTCAAGTTCCATCCACTGTGCTAAAGTGGATGGAATATCAGTCTTTGTATTACTTAATCTAATGATCCATGATAAACGTACATGTGTATGCATCACATTTTACTTTCTTTGTTCATTTATCTGTTAAGAAGCATCTTGGTTGAATCTGTATCTCAACTATTTTAAACAATGTAACAATAAACAAGGAAACTGCAGTGTCTCTCTGGTATACTGACTTCACATTGTTCACGTGCACTGTATGCTCAGGAATAGGATAAATACATCATAGGGTAGTTCTAGTTTTAGTTTTCAGAGAAACTTGCTAGTCATCTCCATACTGGTTACACAACTTTATTTTTCAATCAACACTGTATTGGAGAACATTATTCTCCAAAAGCTTGTCGATATTTTTCTGAAATTTTGCTTCTTACTATTCCAGCTGGGATTTGATGATTCTTCATTTTTTTTGACACTAATCAAGTCGAATATCTTTTATAAATTGTTGACCATATGTATTTCTGCTTTTGAAAAGATTTGATTCATAATATTTGCTCATTTTAAAATTTGTTTTATTATTTTTGTTGCTGAGTTTTTAAGTTGTTTACATATTCTGGATATTAGTCCTTGTCAGATGAAATATTTATAAGATATTTTCTCATTCTGTAGGTTTACTTTTCATTGCTAATTATTTCCTTTGCTGTACAGAACCTTGTAAATTTGAAATAATCTCATTTGATTATATTTGCTACTGTTAGTTATGGTTTGAGGGTAATATCTGAAGAGAACAATTTCACCCATTCTGATGTTTTCCCTTTTCTGTTATCTGGAAGTTTCATAATGACAGGTATTGTGTTTAGAACTCTGATCCATTCAGAGGAAAATTTCGTATGGTATGGTTCTAGTGAAAACATCTTCAATTTTCCTAATAATGTTTGCTGAAGAGTTTGTCTTTCTCCATCATATGCTTTTGGCTGCTTTGTCATGAATCAATCAAGCTTTAAATGCAGGAGGTTAAACCTGGACACTCCATTCTGTTTCAATGGTGTGTGCGCCTCTTTTAGGCCAGGATCATGCTCTTTTGATTTTTATAGCTTTTATAGTATATTTTGAAGTTGGATAACATGATGCCTCCAGCTTCTTCTTCCTCTAGTTCAAGATTGCTTTTGCTATTTTGAGACTATGATGCTTACCTCAGAATTCTAGGGGTTTGTTGTTGTTGTTGTTGTTGTTTGTTTGTTTGTTTTGTTTTGTTTTTGAGACAGGGTCTGACTCTGTAGTTCAGGCTGGCCCTGAGCTCAGCCTCAAATTCACATCACAGCAATCCTTCTGCCTGTCTCCTGAGTGCTGGGATTACAGGTGTGAGCCACCACACCCGACACTGTCGACACTGTGGTTTGTGGTTCTGATTGCTGCTGGACATGAGTCTCCACACCCAGTATTGTATGTGGTTACCAGGGAATCGAACTCAGGCCCTTGCACTTGCAAGACAGGAGCCGGAACCACTGAGCTAAATCCCTGGCCCATCTAGGGTTTCTTTTGAAATTGAATGTCACTTACCTTTAAATTGCAATTGCAGTACTAGGATATTTTGACAATATTTTTAAATCTGTAAATATAAAAGTCTTTTCTTTTTAGTTTGTTAATCATCTCCATTTCTTTCCTCAAAGTTTCAAAGTTGTATAATTTTCCAGATGGATTCTACCACTTCCTTGGTAAAATTATTTCCAACAATTTAAAAGTACTTAACTTTTTTGAAGGAGATTTATTTTGTGTTTCTTTCTCAGAAATCTCACTGGTATATAAAATACTGATTTTTCATATGTTGATTTTATATCCTGGAAATTTACTGATTATGTATAAAATTATGATAGAATTGGGTGGAACCTTTAGGCTTTTTCTGTATATAGAATTGGATTATCCACCAACAAGGCCAATTTGATTTCTTCCTTACACTTTTGTTCAGATGAAACCAGAACTCAGAGTTAGGAATACTAGGCTAGAGAAAGAACTTAAAGCATACCAATTGTAGCTGATTTTTATTCATGATGAGGATCCAGTTTGGCGTTTTCCTTATTTTGACAACAAATTTATTCATTACCATTTATTGATGTCCAGCTTTTACTTACCGCTATTCAATGCTAAACTTCCCATATATCCAATACTAGCATATACACACCTAGAGCTCCATATTTTGTTCAGTAATTTATAAAACATGAAATAATAAATATTGATAGTACTTTTCTTGTAGTTGGTCTATAGCTGTAAATTTAAAAAAACACTAATTCTTGGCTTCCAATAAATGTTGAGATGGGGGGGCAAATTATATGCATGGAAGGAGAGACAGACAGAGAGAGAGAAAGAGACAGAGAGGTGTATATCATATTCTGCGTATGTAAGTGTTGTTTGTGCATTTATAGATATTTAACATTCCCATAAGAATTTTAGGTTAATTTCTGCAAAACATTTACTACAATCTTTAATTAGAATTGCATTGACACTGCGTATCATTTTGGAAAAACCAGCATATTAAAGTTATACTTCTAACTTCAGAATGAGGTCTCTGTTTATTTGAGTCCTCTGTCTTTTTACGAACATCTTACACTTTTTCTTTATACTAGTCTTTTCCATTTTGTCAGCTCTATATTTATGCATTTTATAATTAAGATGCTGTTAAAATGATGCTGTTTGTAAATTTAAATTTCCAATTTTATATTCTTACTCTGTCAAAATGAAATTGATTTTTGTATATTGACTTTGTATCACACAAGCTGTATGATGTCAGTTATTATTTATAGTGGTAATTCTGGTAGATTTTACAGATTTAATCAGATTTTCATCATAAACCATCATACTGCAATAAAGTTAGTTTTCCTACTTCCTTTTCAATCTGGAAATATTTTTCTTTCCTTATTCAACTTGTGGCATTTACAAAAATCTGCAATATAAATTTAAATGGAGATGTCCTTAGTGAACATCAGTGATTTTTGTGCTTGGTCTTAGAGGGTCTATATTTGAGGTCTTGGGGTTAGGTATGATTCTGTCCAATAATTTGAGAAGATTTCTAATTTTCTGCAAGTTTTATCAGGAGTTGATTTTAGATGGTATTTTTTTCTCCATTTATAGAATCAATCACACTTTCTTTTTGGTCTATATTTTGTATTTCTTTAATTTATTTTTAAACTTTTCATTGATCTTAAATTTTTGAGCAAAGGCCACGTGTACTCATTTACTGATTTACATATTGTTGGACTCAATTTGCTAAAGCTTTATGAGCAATTTTGTTGATAAATTCATATTTCCTGGACTACGTGGATACTGAATTGTTATATTTGACTGTGTAGGTCTGTACATTTTATATTAATTATCATCATCAATTTGGGGTCACAGCAATGCAGGCTTAAATGCATATACTGGGAGGAGTCTGAGTTACTTTCTCATTACTCAGACACAGTGCTCAACTGCCTCAACTTCAAGGAAGTGAGGCTTATTCTGACTCACGGTTTCAGAAGTTTCGGTCTAGGACTGGCAGACTCAAGCACAGAAATGACATGGTGGAAAGAGAATAACAAAGTAAAGCTGCTTATAGAGTGGCATCCAGAAAGCAGAGGACAGGGCGGCACTGAGAAAGGAGACCTGCTCTTCTGGGTCATGCTCTCAGTGACACACATTGTGCAGTGCCTGTCTTCTGACAGCACAGTCAGCTGCTCACCTCGTCACATGATGAATCCCCTAACAGGACCACTTGCCATGATCCAGTCATCATCCGAAAGCCCAATCCCTTAGCACGAGTTTTAGATTTTAGGGTTTATCCATCTGCTTGATTTGGATTTTGTTTGCCATTTTATTTCTCACTTCTTAGAAGAGAGAATTGGAACTGTTGATTTAAGAAAATTACTTCATATTTTAGAGTACAGACATTTAGTTCTATGATTAGTACCCTAAATATGGCCTTAGAGGCTTCCAATATTTTTTTTTAAGTTTTTTTTTTTTTTTTTTTTTTTTTTTTTTTTTTTTTTTTTTTTTTTTTTTTTTTTTTTTTTTTTTTTTTAGTTTTTTGAGGCAAGGTCTCACTCTGTAGTTCAGGCTGGTTCTGAACTCAGCCTCAAACTCAGCAGTCCTCTTGCCTCAGCCTCCTGAGTGCTGGGATTATAGGCATAAGTCACCACACCCAGCACTATGGTATGTGGTACACATCACTTGTGGGTGTGAATCACCACATTCACCATTGTCTTATGTAGTTACCACAAATGGAACTCAGGACCTAGAGCTTGCCAAGGCAAGCACTGTCACCACTGAGCTGAATCTCTGTTCAGAAAGTAATTTTGATTTTCAATTCTAATCTAATTCCTGTGAACAGACAATTTTCTCAATCTTTGTGGCCACGAAGAAGTGTTCCTGATAATCTATTCAGATGTTTCTTTCTTGGTTGTAGGGAGTTTCTTCATACTCTGACTACTCGAAGGGAAACTTCTGCATGTTGCCCTGAGTTCTTTTGGTGTAAAAATCATACTTCTCCAGCACTCTTTCTTGCTCATTCTCATCTTCCTTGTCTGCTCAAACACACAGATTCTTTTATTCAAATTTAGAAGTCTTTCAAGACCTGTGTAATCTTCTATTCCTTTACCATTACTGCAAAACTATGTTTCAAGTCAGCAAGATGATCTAAATGAGGTCCAGAATGTATGACAGGTATTGCAAAATAGGAATAAAATATTCAAAGAAAAATAGTAACTGGGTGGGAGCAGAGGAAAGCAAAGAAGGGAAAGAAAAAAAATTGATGGTAAAAAGGAAAAAAAAAGAAACAAAGCTTATGTGTAAGGGGACAGAAGGTTGAAGAAAGAGCAGGACAATAGGAAAAATAATCAAGAAATATTATGTACAGGTACAAATTTCTTTTTCTTTTCTTTTTTTTTTTTTTAGGTTTTTTGAGACAGCGTCTCGCTTTTGTAGTTCAGTCTGGCCCTGAGCTCAGAGCCTCAAACTCACATCACAGCAATCCTCCTGCCTCTGCCTCTGAGTGCTGGGATTACAGGCGTGAGCCACCACGCCCAGCACTGTGGTATGTGGTACTGGTTGCTGCTGGGGTGAGTCTCCACACCCAGTATTGTTATGTGGTAACTGGGGATCGAAACCAGGCCCTTGTGCTTGCAAGACAGGCCCTGGAACCACTGAGCTAAATCCCCGGCCCAGGTACAAATTTCTAATGAAGAATGTGATCATAACGTGTTCCTAAAATGTACCAATAAACTAAATGTATTAAAACATAAAAGAATAAAATTATTATCTGTATGTATAATTATATTTTGAAGGTTTTAGGTAAGTAAGATATATAAGAATTCAGTTGTTTTATATAATATTTAAGTTTATTTACATCACTTATTTAAGTCTGTTCTATTTGACAATTTTGTGGGATGCCTTTGTAGATTATTGTGACATTTATAAATTGTGAATATTTGGCTCCATTCTTTCCAAAATCTAAATTATTTAGTTCTTCTAAGTTTTTTGTGGTTCTACTTAGTATCATCTGGAAATACTGACGGAAGTTTGTGTGTTTATGCACCATGGATTTATTGCAAAATATTTCATTAAATGTCAGACTTCAGTAGATTTTTGTCCAATGCAGTGTATGGTGTGGCAATCAGTTCTTAGGCCAGGTAATTTTAGTTCTCAACTTGCAAGGATTAAAAAGCCCTGAAAATGCAGATGAATCATCATGGTGCTATATGTACAAATGGATTGACCCTTTGATGTATAGCTGACTGTGCAGTTAGCAGATGTGGCCCATTTGAATGAAGTATGTGGCTGGGGCTATGTTCTTCGAGGGCTTCTTCCTCTGTCCCCTGCTTTCTGGCCATCATGAAGTGAGGAGCTTTACTCCTGCATGCCCTTGCACCATAATGTCTTGCTTTAAAGGCAGTCAACTATGAACTGAATCCCCTGAAAACATGAGGTAAAGTCAACATATTCTCCTTAAATATGTGGGCACTGGGTATTTTATTTCAGCAATGAAAAAGATGACCAGTACAATTTTTTTTATTTCCAGTTACCTAAGCTTTTTTAAAAAATAAAACATATTCTTGGTCCGGGGAGTTAGCTCAGTGGTTCCTGCACCTGTCTTGCAAGCGCAAGGACCTGGGTTC
>PVIR01006874.1:45628-64067 GCA_004026965.1 Petromus typicus
TTTTTCTTCCTCTAAGGAGGTTACCATAAGCTTGTTTTACTTCATCTCTTTGATGTGATAGACAGTATTAATAGAATTTTGCATGTAAACTATTTTAAAATCATTGTGTTATTATGATTTGATCATGAAGGTGAACCCAAGTTTATATATTTGTGGAAATCTTGCACTAATTAGCTTTAAAAGATGCTTAGATTTTTTTCCCCCCCAGTGTAACCTCTTTCACTTCATTTATGATTAGTATACCTTAATGGATCTTTTTATTTATATGAGAGAACTAGTCATCATTTTATATTTCATATTTAATCCATTCTCAGTAGTTACAGTTTGGTTCTGTCGGAGGGACAGTAACCACTCAAAAGTGATTCGCTGTTGTTCTTGCATCACATTGTTTTGTCTGTATATTTCCTAGCATGTTTTAGGATTATTTGTCATCTAGGGTATAAGAAGTAGACAAAACAAATAAGAAGTTCTCACCATCAGAGATTAAAAGGAAAAGACAAGGTCTGAAATTCATCTGTAAACGTAGTTAGATCTTTTGAAAACTGATCTTTCTGTTTCTTGCTCTGTGGATATTTGCCACTGAACAAGGAAGCTAAGCTTGGGTAGGCAGTGAGCTGTGAATTGGAAGAGCAAAAAAGCCCCACTCTTAGTGTGGCTTGCAGGGCAAAAGCTGTCTGAGGAACACGAAGATGGGCTGATGAGTGCTGGGTCTCTGCAGGGAACTGGTCTCTGATGAAGTTTCTGAGTCTTTTGAAGAGGGTGGAACTTATTTTCTAGCCTGAGCACTGTAAGGAGGAGGTTGAGATAACTTTCCTATTTTTTTTCATTAAGTAGGTGAGAGGAGACCCATGTCTCCCTCAGAGACAGGTGAGGGTCTGAAGAAGAGTTCATGAATGATATCAATCCCCTCCGTGGGAGCCTCTTTAACACTGTATCTCTTGAACCATTGCAGAGGGATATTTTTTATAATGAGTCACAAAACCTGAGAATAAGGAGTCTGAGACAATTTTCCTAGGCTTAAGCAGAAAAGATAGAGCTGAAGAGCCATATTGTAATTTACACTGACATTTTAACCCATTTTTTACAGTTTCTTAGTGCATAGTGGGGTCTGATGGTGAGGTCAGTGAAACAGGCAGAATTTCCCATGGTGTTTAGTGTGACCTTGAGCCATGACTGAAGAAATACGGAGGCCTGCTGAACTCTGAGGTATCCCCTGTGAAACTCATATCACACTACCACATATCTCTGGCAATGCAAGTAGTACTGATATCTCCCATTGTTATTATTGTTCCTTTTCTCTCTTCACACCCTGAGGCTATGTCTCCTGAAGATCAGTGTGGAACTCCCTACCGTCTAACTAGCTGAGAAACAATAAGCCTCCCATTTTTTTCAATAAAAAACTTTCATAATTATTTTTAAGGCAGAAAAGACAGAAATCTCTTCCTCAGCATTTAAGAACAAAAAGCCTTGCAATGTTCCAAGTAGAAAGATAAGGTCTGTTATCTATGGACTGAAATGAACCAGCTATACTTCCACATTCCTCTCAGCCAGCTGGGTTGGCCCTCATTGTCTGCTCCCTTTTTGCAGTCAGGCTTTCAGCATGTTTAGAAATTACCAGAATTTCTCTGAGAAGGAACCTGGAAGGGACTTAATAAGATTTAGAAGTCAAGAAGGGAGAAGGCCTATATGCTTCCTGAAAGCAAAGAATTTATCTCTCATCTATCCTTATAGATAAGCTTATAGTTTTCCTCGCTCTTAAAAATAAAGACCAGTTGGAAACATGACAGAAAGGTGAACTGAGATGGCTGTCTGAGGTTTCTGGAAGTGAGACCCTGAGAAAGTGACTCATTAAAGACAGCTAGAGATTATAAGCCATCTAAAGAAAAAGCACAAATGAGACTTTGATCATGGTGAATGCAAAAAGAGGCAGACTGGCATATGTGAAACCTCAGGCAGGAGACCAAGATACTAGCTATTCCCACCATAAAGAAAGAAAAAGCTGAATACAGTGTAGGGAAGAACAATGGAAAATGTATCAGTGAAAGTGACACATTCAAATTTAGGTTGCACACAGATGGAACTGGTGTTGTCCATGGAAATTTTCTTGTACTTGGTGGAATCTAGAATTATTCAATCCATGGCTGAGGTGGTGGTAGATTCCCTGGAAGTTCTTAACTATCTGACTTATACCTACCATGAGTGACATGAAAGAAAGAAAGAGAGAGAGAGAGAGAGAGAGAGAGAGAGAGAGAGAGAGAGAGAGAGAGAAGGAAGGAAGGAAGGAAGGAAAGAAAGAAAGAAAGAAAGAAAGAAAGAAAGAAAGAAAGAAAGAAAGAAAGAAAGAAAGAAAGAAAGAAAAAGAAAGGAAGGCAAGGGAAGGGAAGGTAAAACAGAGAAGAGAGAAAAAATTTTCCCTAAAAAATACTCTTACTTTGTGGCTCTACTCAACAAAATTTTACTGGTATTAAGGGTCTGGGGAAAATAGTTCCAGGTTCTTGACACCACAAATAATATTTTAGATAAGAAACACTGAAATGATAGTGAGATTGTATATTTATGGAAAGTGGAAGAGTTACGCTTTCTAGAGCACAGCAGTATGGTGAACAGGTTCACAACAAGAAGGAAGATAACTGATGGAAATCTTTTGCATCTGGAATTCCTAGAGTGGCTTCACTCTCATGCAAATAAGGCACCTGGCCAGTTGTCCTGTCAAGACCTCACTTCGTCTAGAGGTGTATCTAGATTGTCTGCTTGAAGACTCCCTTGGGTTTGCAGTAGATATAAATACAGAACCGATGATAGCACTTTCCTGAATGTCAAGACTTTGTCAGATTATGATCACTAGCTTGACTGGTGTTGCCCCAGCTCTCTCTAATCTACCTCAATTTCACTGTTCTTCCTAGTGTTGTGTAGTGCATACAGCTTCACAAATCAAGCACATAAAAAAGGCATTTGAGGAATACATGTCTTCCACGCATAGTAAAGGAAGAAGAAGAGTGGAGTGTAAATTAGTAGAAAAAAATGAAGTAGCCAATATATTTGTCAGTGTTTGTTTATATTTACTCATATGTTTGTCAGTTTTGCTTTCTTTTTATTTTCTCCTTCCTTTCTTCTTTTCTTTCTTCCTTCCTTCCTATCCCTTAACCTTCACTCCTCTCCTACCCCCTTTCCCTGTTTTTATAAATCTAGCAGATAGAATAATGTCAAAACATCTTTGTTTCCCAAAGATGCTTGTAACTTGATACTGCTTGTAACAATAATTGGCTCAAATTCATGTGTTTATTTAATTTTACAACTATATTATAATTTATTTGTTCTGTTGAACATTCAATTGCCCTTTTCAACATTTAGTGAGAATAACATTGCTATGAAGATTTTGTATGCATTTTGTGTTGCATATACATGCACATTGTTGTATGTATATGTCTAAGAATAGAATTTCTTGGTTCCTGACTATTTATTTAGTTTTGTTAGGTAATAACAAATAATGACCTAGGCGATTGTACTGGTGTATACTTCTAACAGTAGTGTCTGATGGTTATCAGTGAATGTATGGATTTACCTTTGTAGGTTTAACATAGTTTCTTTTAAATATACATATTGGCCTGGCTATGTGTTCATTTGTGTACAGCATAATTAAGGTTTTACTGGTAAGTCTGATTTGCTAAGAATTTGCTGATATACAAAAATATTCAGCCATTTAAGCCTAAAGTTAATGAGATTTGACAGATGTGTATAGTGATACAAGAAAGGTATAACATATTTCTGTGACTCCAGAAAGCTTCCTTGTGATTAGATTAGTAAATGTGTTCCCCTCAATCTCAGTGTCTGCAAACCACTGATCTAAAATTTTCCCTTATAAAATTGGGAATATCCAGTGCTTAGACTTTGTTCATGGCTTCCTTCTCTTAACATGTTGAGAATAATCTGTGTTTAAACAGATTGAAAGTCTTTCCTTTCTATTGCTGGGTAACTTTTGATTGTTCATCGTGTGATTTATCCCATCAGTAGCAGATGGACATTTGTGTTGTGTTCAGTTTTGGGTAGCTATGCACAAAGTTGCTATTAATATGTATATGCTATTATATTCTTTTCGTTTACATAATTATTCTCATTGTAATTATGGTGGTTAGGATGGAATGTCTAATTGTCTTTGGGATGCTCCCAAAGGATTAGTGGAACATCCTTTGATGTGCATCTGGTGGGTCATACACGCCTGGTTTTGTGGTCCCTGCATGCTGCCTGCCTTCTATGGCACTGTTTCTCTGTTTTATTTCTTGGCCACCAGGACCTAAGCATGTCTTTTCTTTCATGCACTTTCACCACGATGTTACTGTACTGAAACCAGCTGATCATGGGCTTAATTACTAGAAACCATACTGAATTAAATTTCATATTCTTTAAGCTATGTTTGTGAGACATTTTGTCTTAATAGTGGGAAAGTATGAATGAAACAGCTGCCTGCTGGAAAGCACACAGTTTGAACTTCTGCCTGCTAGCTGGCTTGTACTTAAAAATATCCTTGTTTGTGAGGCATTGCTGGTGTCTTTGTTACAAATACTCTGCTAAGGGTTTATTCAGTGTAACTCAGAAATTCTAAGTCTTGATGTAGTGACAGGAGTATTGGGTTACAAGTTTCTGAAAGCAATCCTGGACCTATTAATCAATCACACTTTGAAACATACTTCTGAATGCCAATATGAGATGTGTATGACAATAGGCTCAAGGCAATAACTTTCTTGTTACTTCTAATTGTGTCTCAAGTAGGTGTGTTTCCCCTTTCTACAAGAAGTCAGAAGACTAGTAATCTGATTAATGCACAGTCCCTTTGGATTCCCATTCATGTGTAGAACAGGTATTATGTGAAATACTAAGATTATGCCTCTGAGAGCCAATAACTTTCCAGGATAATTAGTATATTCTGCTGATATTGTTCATACCTGTTACAAACACACAAACACACAAAGATTGTCAGAGCTTTATAGAAAGTATCCATGTTACAGTTTTTGAAAAGTCAAGGGATTGATTTAGATATTGGCATAAGCTGTACCATTTAACCTGAGGATATTGACTTGATATGAGGTTTATTGAAGAAAAAGAGTTACATGAATCATGTAGATGGATGTCTTTCTGAAGAATGCATACAATCCTCTGAAAACTCTCAGTGAAAGTTGCTGAATGTAACCGAGTATTAAAGGGGGATAAAATAAATCATATCTCTATTGGAAATCAATACACCCATATTAACTGACTAGGATTTTAGATGGGACATTCAAAATGTGATATATTTGTGAGGATTGAACCCCTGAGGGAAGTGGCTATGGCAGTGACCTAGGGAAAATTGTGACCCATCACACTTAAACAAAAGAAAATGAGGTAAATTGAGATATTACATTGTAATGATTCTTTACACGGTGTTGAAAAAGCTCTACTTTTCTGTAACCAGAGCATTTAAAGTTCCTCCACACTTAAACTACCCCTTCACTGCTGTGAGACTCCAGAGCCATCATTGGTTCTTAACCTGTTCATAACAGGTTCTTGCTGTCCAATCAGATGAAGAGGTGTGGCTTCTCAATCTCTTTAGAATGTACACTAAGCAGGAGACTTACAGTTGGTAGAGAATGCAGGGGTCCTGACATTGGCTATAATTGCTAGCACATAATATACTCTACTGAGAAATTTACAGGAGTCTAGAGCAGATGTGGAGGAACTAAGCACAAAAAATCCCCAACAAACTCAAGGCATAACACAAGAAAGAAGAGAATGATCCCTTGTGACCACAGGAGTCAAAAGAATGCAAAAGTCAGACAATCCTACCTCACTCTTACTCTTCTTTAGCATAAATGCCCAACCTATGAGGCCTACCCTCTTTTTATCTAGCACAAAGCACTTCCCAGATCATACTCATTACAGTGGTATCCTGGTTTACAAACTTAATTCATATTTGTATGATTCTAGAGATTACCTTAGTTGTGTTGGTCTCCCAATGCAGAGATTATGAATGGAAGAAAAATTCTTCTGAATGTTTCTGATTGGAAACCAAATTGTTCACAAATAGAAGTGTTCATGAACCAAGGTATTATTGTACTGGAAACTCCTTCCAGATCATTTCCCCATTGTTTCTCACAAAACTGGTGGCTTATATGGATCATATTATTTCCTTAACAAATGCAGGAAATGGACATGAAAGTGGAATTCATTAATGAGTAATTCAGAAACACCCAAAAGCAGAAAAACATCAATAATACCACTTCTTTACTACATAATCAAGACAACAATGAATGGAAACCAGACAAATAAGGAAGAAGAGATCCTAGAGCTATTTCCTAGTAATATAGGAATAAATGGCTTGTGGAAATTACTTGTGTTATCTCTGCTGTTTTCACTGATGGTAAAGAAAGAGAAAAGGAGAGAATAGGGAGAGGATGGAGAAGGGGAAGACATGGGAACCTACAACTTGGGTGTTTGACCTATAAGTTGGTAGCAAATAAGGATGAAAGGATAGATGAAGACATAAGACAATTTTCTTTTTTAAAAAATTAATTTTATTAGTACATTTTATATATAATTTTGATCATATTCAAAATTGGAATTTGTACCAATACATGATACTTCTTGATTCTCATTCATTCATTCCCTTGCCTTCCCTACAGCCCCATCCCCTATATACATAAGGTTTGTTTCCTTTTTAAATGATTCTATTGGTATAGTGTATATATATATATATATATATATATGTATATATGTATATATATATATATGTATATATGTATATATATATACATATATACATATATATATATGTATATTTACACATTGTGATCGCACTCCATATTGAGAATTTTTACCAGTATATAATTCATTTTAATTATAATATTTCCCATTCCCCTGCCTTTCCTACCACCCTACCCCTTCCTAACTTCTTTTTTTCTCTATCATCATAATTTCTTTCCCTTCTATTGACTTCTACCCACTCCTTTTTCCATTTGAATATTTTCTTCCTAATTCACAATATTTATCACACATTTTGAAACTCTTTTACACCTTATGTTTCTATTACTAGAGAAATAATACCATATTTACACATCTGTGTCCTATTTATTTATGAATAGTTCCTCGAGGTACATTCATTTGTGTATTAACAACTCAAATTTCTCATTCCTTATGGCTGAATAGTACTCCACTTTATTTTTTTAAAAAACATTTTCTTTATCCTGTCACATTTTACAACTTGAGCTGCTGTAAATGAGTGGGCATAAGTTGTTGTGATATGAAGCTTTTAATTCTTTCATGTATCTACATAGCAGCAAAAACTAGTTTTATTGAAGAATCTCCACCGTGATCTCCACAGTGGTTACACTAGTCCACATTCATACGAACAGTGGAAAATTGTTCCTTTCTCCATACAGCCCTGCCAGCAATTTTTGTGGGTTGATTGCATCATAGCAGCCATTCTTTATGAAATATAATAATCTTAATCTTTTCATCTGCATCTCTCAAACAACCTATGATGCTGTACATTTCTTCATATCTTTCTTAGCTGTCCTTAATTCTTCACCTGGAAAATATGTTTATTTTAAATTCTTATTTCTGAGCTGGGCCTTTAAATTAGGATGTGATTTTTTTTTAAGTTATCTATATACTCTAACTCATAGCCCTTTGTCCAAGTGCCAGCTGAAAACTTTCCCCCCTTAATGTAGGTTGTCTTTTCATTCTGTTGGTGGTTTTTCTTGCTGCATGGAATTTTTTTCACATGAGGAAGTCCCCGTTGTTGATTCCTTCAGCTAGTTCCATGCTGCAGAGGTTTTATTCATAAAGTCTTTTCTTATGCCAGTCTTCAAGAGTTCTACTTAACTTGCTTTCCAGGTTTATTTTTTTCTGTTGTAATATCTAGGATTCCAATCCACTTTGATTTTAGGTTAGTGTATGGTGAAAGAAATAGATCTAGCTTTAGTCTTTGGCAGGTTGAAACAGTTTTTCCAGCACCATTTGTTAAAGAGGCTATCTTTCCTCCACTAAGGGTGTTTGGCTCCTTTGTTGAAAATGAGGTGGCTGAGTAATTCTTGACTTATTTTTGGATCTTCTAGTCTTTTCCACTGATTCTCAGGTCTTTTTCTTTGCCAGTAACATGCAGTTTTTATCACAGTGTTTTGTAGTATAGTTTCCAGTTGGGGATTGTGGAACTCCCTGATAGATCCTTTTTGCTTAGAATTGGTTTGCTATTCTAGGTCTCTTATGGGTCCAGATGAATATTTGGATTATTTTTTCTAGCTATATGAAATATGCTGTTGTGATTTTCCTTGAGATTGCATTGAATCTATGTAGTTTTTGTGGGAATATAAACAGTTTGAAAATATTATTTCTTTTCACTCAGGAACAAGGAACATCTTTCCATTTTTTGATATCGTCTTCAGTCTCCCTGTTCAGAGTGCTGTAGTTTCTAGAGCAGAATTGGGAAACTCGACTAATGCAGTATTATTGCTCTTGTTTAATTTTGTAGATATATATTAACTCTTGAAATCTTATACTGTAAGTCCCAAATCAGTTAATTATCAAATTGATTCTCATTAAGTACTACTGAATTTAGTATGTGTTTCAGAATATGGAGAACAACTTCAATAAGAACACATGCTAGAATTTGAATAGTATGCCATTTATCTATAGATGAATTTGGGAAGAATTGATATCTTAGTAATATGGACTTCTGAAGTCAATTAACAAAATATCAGTCTTCTTTAAATTATCTTATCCAAAATATGTAAATTTCCCATACCCTTGTGCTGTTCCATACTTTGACAAATATATCAATATGCACTTCATTCCTTAAGTTCACTTACATGTCATTTTGTTAGTTTTCCACTCTAATTATTTTATGACTGCTGTACAAGATTTTTGTTTAGTATTTTGATTCTTTTGTATATTTGTACTTTTCTAACACCAGTCACCATTCAAGTTGTTTTTATTTATGGTTCTTCAACAAGCTTAAAATTTTTCCTTTCATTCCTATACACTAAGAAAGTTTCAGAAAAATATACATTTTACTT
Organism: Petromus typicus; assembly: GCA_004026965.1. Classification (NCBI taxonomy): domain Eukaryota; kingdom Metazoa; phylum Chordata; class Mammalia; order Rodentia; family Petromuridae; genus Petromus; species Petromus typicus. The sequence continues at coordinate 54,673 of PVIR01006874.1, forward strand.
TTTCTAATTATTTTGTTTGTATTGGAATGATTTTCAATTTTCCATGATAAAATATATATATTTTTGTTTTCTAAAGCTTAATTGACCTTGAATTCTTGGCATAAACCCCATTCACTCATGACATGTTACTGGTTATATATGTTTTTCAATTTGATCTACTAATAAAATTTTAACAATTTTCCACTTACATCCATTTATCTATTTTTTCTATGATAATTTGTGTGGCTTTTGAATCAGAATGATTGAGGTTTCTTAAAATGACTTATTAAATATTCATTTCTGTTTCTTTTCTAGAAGAGATTTGGGAAGCTGCTCTTATTGATTATTTAAATGCTGCTAACCTTGAGTTTGTATTATGAATGATTTATAAACAAGTAAATGAATGTTTTCAGTAAGTACATGCTATCTTTCTTCAGGGATATTGGTTTGTTACTTTTATGAAAAATGTTTTTGAATAAGTAGCTAAATTTATTGCCATTGTGTCATTCTTAAGATGAATAAATTTTTATAAATATAGATTTTATGTACTCCTACATTAATAATTTATGTTTTCAGTTCAAATTAGTTTGGTTAGAAATATTTATTTTGATAATTTGAAATCGTCATCTGCTAATTTTTCCATTTTAAAATCGTTTCATCTTTATTATTTCCTTCTATCTGTCTTGGGTTTTATTTTTCTTCCTTTTTTATCTCCCTGGAGATAAACTCTTAAAATATTAATTTGAAATGCTATTTTTAAATTTTCCTCTTAATTCTACTTCAACTGTGACTGTAAAATTTTAATTCATAACATTTTAGTTTTTACCCAAATCAGAATAATTTCTACTTTCTTTATAGAATACTTTATTTTCACCATCCACATTCTTGAGACACAGCCAGTCATAATCTTCTAAGCCTAACTTTAGGTCCCATGGGTTTTGGTCACAGTTACTATTCAATGCAAAGCCTGTCCTTACTTCCGTTTGTACATATTAAACATACTTAGTTCTTGGTTTCTAGTGGATGAAGTTCACAAGATGGGAATTTGAGTGAACTATTGGACTTAATGTCTATAGTCACGGAATCTGATTGATCTCTTCTCTCCTGAGCACTGTCCTGGTCCAAGATGATATCAATTGATTAATCTTTGACTCTTCTGCTCCATGCCATGAAGAAATCAAAGGTAGAGCCAGGCTGGAGTTGGTCTGTGGTCATGCCTTTGTGTTGGAGGGTGCTGAGTGTATGTTATTAGCTGGGTTGCTTGTTTGTGGAGGGCTATGGTTTGTTATGTGTCTGTTCTCTTGCAGCGTGGGCCTCCTTGATTGCATATAGAAAGAATACTAATTATGTGGTGTATTTATGCTCTGCTTGCATATACGGAAAGATTGAAAATACTTGTAACAGTTTATTATATTTAATTTTATTATTAACACACTCTATAACTGTTATTTTTACCTTTTTACTAATATATGTTATGAAACTTAATGAATATTTTCCTTTTGTGGAACTGTTACATATACTTATCTCATTTTTATCATTTTAGTTCCTCTTCTTCCCTTCTTTTGTTTCTCTCCATCCTCAGATCCCCTTCCCAACTTCTATTTTGCTTTTTAAATTATATATACTTTGGCCAGATGTAGTGGCTCACACCTGTAATCCCAGTACTTGGGAGGCAGAGACAGGAGGGTCACAGAGTTTGAGGATAGAATGGGCTACATAGTGAGTTTAAGGCCAGCCTAAATGACAAAGCAAGACCTTATCTCAAAAATAAATAAATAAATAAATAAATAAAATAAGACATTGTATACTTTGGATTTCACAAATAAGAAAATTCATATGTTTCTGTATCTAATTTATTTCACTTAGCATTATGGTATTATAGTGAATTTATTTTTAAGCAAATGATTCACATATATCTTTTATATTTAAGTAATGTTTTTATTCAGTTATGATATTGACTTGTGGTACTAATTCTTTGCTTTAGTGTAAGATTTTAAAATTTAACATGTTATATTGTTATATGTAAATACTTTAAAATGGAACAGAAGCTTGCAAGTCTACTTTTCTGGGTAAACACTGATCAGTTATTAGAAACACTCAGAACTAACTTCATCCAGATTATGGAAAATATCCAATGTTTAAAGAATCAACTAAATACCAAAAAGGAAAAATCAATTTTAAAACAGCAGGGAAACTCTGTGGTGATGATACTTGCCCTTGCTACCCCTGTTGACTTGTCTGAAGATGAAATTTCTTATTTTTATTGTATGAGTTTCTTGGTTTCACATGGAATTAGTCATACTTTGTTTGTAAAACTTGTATTGTTAAATTATAATCTGCCTGGGGGCTACCTGAGAGATGGACTGAAGTCATTTGCCTCGGTTTCACCTCTCTCAGGGATGAGTGTGAAAATGTGACAGATTACACTTGAAAATGTTAGACCTGAATGAAAAACTCAAGGCTTCTTGAAGAAATTATTCATTTTAAATCACATGTCACCAAGGAGCTGTGAGAAAAGCAATGAAGAGAAATTCTTCAGAAAAGAAATACATCTAAAAGTGCTAGTGTATGCTGAGTAAATTAAAGATTCAAATGATTCCTGGGACAAGATGCAGCTATTGAGAAGACTTGAGATGTCAGTAATATTTCACCTTTGCCTTATGCCTAGGCTCAGTGCAAGCACAATGAGAAGGTCTGGGAAACTGAAAATGCCTGGCTAAATATTCAAGAAGTATCTAAGCACTGGAAAATTTTGCAAAGAATGGAAGAGGCAAATTTTTTCATTGTATATTTAAGAAGTTTTCTGGAAAAAGCTAACTGAACATAAGGCAGAGAAAGAGACAGTTAACTGACTATATGCATTAAGAAGTATAGTCACCATAACAATTGTTTGAAAATTAATTCAACAAATGGATGGCTACAACCTTAAAAATCAAATACAACAAACTAACAAGATGTCAAGGAATTTAATTTCTAGGATTACTGCATTATGATCCACATATGCAGCATTTAATAAATAAATCAGAAAATATATTGAGATTGTAACAAAAAAGTAAGGAAACAAATTTTATGTATATGGGGGGGTGGTAGGGTGGGTAGGGCTATGGGAAAAAATGAGAATTAAGTTGTGTCTTATATGGTACGAATCCCCATTAAGGAGTGCAATCATGATGTGTATATTTAATGTACCAATAAAGATTATATATATATATATATATATATATATATATATATATATATAATCAGAAAATATATAATGAACAGGAAATAACTTTGAATGGAAAATAATAATTGACAAAGGTCGTCCTTGACGTATCTTAGAAGATAGAATTACCAACTCAGGTTTTGAGAATTGATTTAAAGCTCTCTAAATATGGTCAAAGAGTTGAATCAAAGCAGCAAAAATATACATGATCAAAATTACACTGTCAATATGATATAAAAATTAGAACAGAGTAACCAAATCGGCATCCTGTAGCTAAAAATTATAAAAATGAAGAATATATCTAAGTACTTTTCAAAGACTTAAATAATTTCATTATCATCTATTTAATTATAATATATTTATGATCAATCTTTAAATAAATTGTAATCAAATTATATAAATAAGTAAAAAATAATTTCCAAAAGAGGAGATACTTATCATGTTGAAAGTATCATCAATTAAATTAACTGACAATTTCTTGCCAAATCATCAAGGCTAGAATGTGGCACAATAGCTTATGCAAAATACAGAATACTTTCAGACTGAGAAGGTAATATCAAGCAATATCATCCTCAAAATGATGAAATAGACAATTTAGGATAAACTGAAGCTTCAAGTTTTTACCACTCATAGACCTGCCTCTTCAAAAAATGGTAAACACATTTGTCCAGGTGGAATCAAAAGAACTCTAGGCAATAAGTTGAAGTTATAGAAGAAATGAAGATTTCTAGTAAATATAATCATAAATGTAAATACAAAGGCAAGTGTTACTGCACTTCTGGTTTGTAACTATAGTTTTAAACATAGTTTCAAAGATAAATTCATATGATAATTAAAAATCTATGTAAGCTATAAAGTTTTAATAAATGCAGTTTGTAAAAGCACAGCTAAATAGAAGAGGTAGAGAGTTGAACTGGAGCCGTTTCAGTGCATTATCAGAGTTGCTCTTTCTCCAAGTGAACGTGACTCAAGGCTCTCTTTGGAGTAATTCTTCCAGTTCCAAGCCCTGATATATAATTGAAGGCCAAAATGTGAGATAACAGTCAGGCTTTATCTTCTTCATTTTGCTTTCCTGATTTATAGCAGTTTTGTAGGATCTAATGACACCATAGATTTTATTCAATTTTATAAATGTTAGTAATAGTGTCAAAAATAGCCCACTTCTTTTTCTTGTAACCTTATGCAAATTTCCAATAGGTTTCCTTTCTCTGTCAGTAGGAAGATTACAAGAGAATACAAAAGACAGTGAGAATGACACATACACATGCATGTTGATGTTTGAAATGTAGTAGAAATTTTAGTGATATTTACATTTTTGACCCTTTACTTTTGACCCTTTGCTTATTCTATTTCCAACATGTCATATATATTTATATCTAGATCTATATCTAGTTCAGCACGAATGAGTAAGCTGAGGGCTGTGCCTACTATTCCGGCTCAAGCACCAAATAGTAAGTATAGGGTCAGATCTAGATATAGATCTAGATACAGATCTAGATGACATCAAAGAAAGTTCAGTTTGAAGAAAGTGATCAGAACTACATGTTTGAAATTGCTAGGAGATATATATAAAACCATGACTCTTTCAAAATGAATAATTTTCATCTTTCATATTTTGTTTTGTTTAGATGAACTGTAGTTCAATTGCCAAATCTAAACTTGTGCCTCAATTTTTGCTACTCCTTGATTCATTTTAGGAGACAATTTACAAACCTTCTTGAGGTTATAATCTATAAACATGAAAAACCTAATTAAAATGCAATAGCAACTTCTGCCAGACTGCATTTTTCTTATCTCATAAGGAATTTGAATCATACCATGCTCGCACACATAAAAAATCCATACTAAAAGAAAATACACATTTTCTGTGGTGATTACTTTTTCAGAAGACAGTTTCTAGCAGCTGTAGGCACTCACAATTTTTCTAACCTTCGCACAGCAATTTTACTCTCATCAGAAATACAAAACTTGCCTGGAAAGAAATGTGGTTGGTTTTTCAATAAGAGTGGCAGAAGTTATGCTTGTAAAATATTGTTCCCTCTTAAAGTACATGCTAATAGTAAAAGCAATTCATTTTTAGATTTATTTTTGAAATTTATCTTAAAAGGCAATCATACACTTATGAGAAAACAATTCATACTATTCTTGCACCTAAAATATTCTAATAGTGTACTGTATACCCCACAATGTGCTTACTAATACAAAGACCATAAAATACAAGTTTCAGTCTCCATTTTCGCAGGACTTAGCTGAGATAATACTAAGTAGAGTCAAATCTGATACATAATATAGTACTCCACTTGATAGGCAATTCCATATGGAAAGTTTTTGAAGCCAGTGAAGGGCAAAGGAGAGAAAAAAATCAATATTTGGGAGTTGTGAGAATGTTTTCCTTGGAAAGGTAGCACCGATCTGGGACATAATAGATAAAAAAGCTGTGGTTCTTCTACAGAATGGAGTACTACTCTGCCATAAAAAATGATAAGTTTGAATCATTTCTACTTAAATGGACATACCTTGAGGATATCCTCATAAGTGAGATAAATAGGGCACAGATAGGTACATATCACATCTTTTATCTGCTATGAGAAAATAAAGATGTAAATGAGTCCTAGAATTGTATGTTATATGTTGTGAAATAGAAAATGCTCAATGTAAAATAGGGTGAAGGGGGGAAATGATGAGACTGTAACAAAAAAGTAAGGAAACAAATTTTATGTATATGGGGGGTGGCGGTAGGGTGGGTAGGGCTATGGGAAAAAATGAGAATTAAGTTGTGTCTTATACTGGTACAAATCTCCATTATGGAATGCAATCATGATACATATATGTAATGTACCAATAAAGATTAAAAAATTTAATAAAAGAAGTATTGAGAATTAAAGAATATTAGCCATTGGAAACAAAAATATTTCAGGCTTAAGAAAGAGAATATTCAATGTCTTAGAAGTGTTAGGTAAAAAAAAAAAATCTCACTACATGGAAGGGGCATTAATACTTTGGGTTGAGATATGATGAAACATGAGATTAAAATGAGTTTGTGTTTTATACAGAGGATGTGGAGCATCGTTTTATTTTCAGAAGGGAGATGGCTTGTTCTAAATATATCATCACTCAAAATGATGATAGTTTAAAAAGTGCATTTGGGGTAGAGATAATGAGGCTGATTTAAGCTGCATTTAATTGAAATAATACAAGAGATAGATTTTCATTTTATGGATGTATGCTGTGAGAAGAAGGGAGGTCTTCTCTCATAACTCCTAGGTTCTTCAGATGGGTTTCTGGGTACATTGTGTTATTAGTCATCTATTTTTTTATTTTTTAATCTTTATTGGTACATTACATATACACATCGTGATTACACTCCATAATGGGGATTTGTACCAGTATAAGACACAACTTAATTCTCATTTTTTCCCATAGCCCTACCCACCCTACCGCCACCCCCCATATACATAAAATTTGTTTCCTTACTTTTTTGTTACAATCTCATCATTTTCCCCCTTCACCCTATTTTACATTGAGCATTTTCTATTTCACAATATATAACATACAATTCTAGGACTCATTTGCATCTTTATTTTCTCAGACCAGAGAAAAGATGCTATATGTACCAATCTGTGCCCTATTTATTTCACTTATGAGGATAACCTTAAAGTATGTCCATTTAAGTAGAAATGATTCAAATTTATCTTTTTTATGGCAGAGTAATACTCCATTCTGTAGAAGAACCACAGCTTTTTTATCCAATATACAGTTGATGGACACTTGGGTTGTTTCCAAGATGTAGCAATCACAAATTAGGCTGCTATAAACATGGGTGCACATATATCACTGTGATATGAGTCTTTTAATGCTAGTGTGTATATACCTAGCAGGGCAATGGCCGGGTCAAATGGGAACTCCAATCCTAGCATTTTGAGGAATCTCCAAACTGATCTCCACAGGGGTTGTACGAGTCCACAGTCCCACCAACAGTGGAGAAGGCTTCCTTCTTCTCTGCAGCCGCACCAACATTTGCTGTTGGCTGATTCTGAAATGGCAGCCATTCTATGTGGAGTGAGATGAAATCTCAGTGTTGTTTCATCTGCATCTCTCCCATGACTAATGATGTTCAGCATTTCTTCATATGCTTCTGAGCTGCTCTTACTTCTTCCTCTGAAAAATATCTGTTCATTTCAGATGCCCATTTTTGAATTGGGTCATTAAATTTGGATGGGCTGATTTTTTTTTTTTAGCTCTTTATATACACTAGATAGTAGCCCTTTGTCTGAGGAACAGCTGGTAAAGATTTTTTCCCACACTGGTGGTTGCCTTTTTATACTGTTGGTGGTTTCTTTTGCTGTGCAAAAGCTTCTTAAAAGAATGAGGTCCCATTTGTTGATTTCCTCAGCCAATTCCTGTGCTATAGAAGTTTTGTGCATGAAGTCTTTCCCTAAGCCAATGTCTTTGAGAGTTTTACCTAACCTGTTTTGTAGTAGGTTTAGAGTGTTGTTTTATTATTTAGGTCTCTTATCCACTTTGATGTTAGCTTGGTACACAGTGAAAGAGTTAGATCTAGTTTTAGTCTTTGACAAGTTAAAGCCCAGTTTTTCCAGCACCATTTGTTAAAGAGGCCATCTTTCCTCCATTGAGGATTTTTGGCTCCTTTGTCAAAGATGAGGTGGCTCAGTGTATCTGGAGTAGTTTCTGGATCTTCTGGTCTACTCAATTGATCCTCGGGTCTGTTTCTTTGCCAGTACCATGCAGTTTTTATCACAGTGGCTTTATAGTATAGTTTCAGGTTCGGAGGTGTAATACCCCCCACCATGTCCCTGTTGCTTAGAATTGCTTTGGCTATTCTAGGTCTTTTGTGGTTCCAGATGAAAGTTTGAATTTTTTTCTCTATATATGTGAAATATGCTGTTGGGATTTCAATCAGGATTGTGTTGAATGTGTAGAGTAGTTTTGGGAGTATAGCCATTTTGACAATATTGGTTCTTCCTACCCAGGAGCAAGGTATGTCTTTCCATTTTTGATATCATCTTCTATCTCCTTTTTCAGAGTGCTATAGTTTTCAGAGTAGAGGTATTTCACCTCCTTTTGTTAGATTGATTCCTAGGTATTTTATTTTTGGGGGTGGTATTGTGAAAGGGACTGACTCTCCAATTTCTATCTCAGTGGTTCTACTGTTTGTGTATATGAAGGCTATTGATTTTTGAATGTTGACCTTGTAACCAGCTACGTAGCTAAAACTGGCGATTAGGTCCAGCAGTTTTTTAATTGAGTTTTTAGGATTCTCTAGATAGAGTATCATGTCATCAGCAAATAATGACAATTTAACTTCTTCTTTTCCTATCTTTATTTCCCCTTTATTTATAAAGGGGCTTTTTAAAATACAGGATTAGACTGAGTCTCCTAAGTTATTTCATTTTGATAGCCTTTAAATTATAAAGTCCATCTTTAGACCATTTCTCATTTTCCCCATTTTATTGTGAGAATTTTAAAGAAGCCAGTCACCTGGGTGTGGTGGTACCATCCATAATCCTGGTACTCTAAGAGGTTGAGGCTGGAGGGTGGCCAATTCCCACCCAGCCTAGGCAATTTAGTGACTTGCTAATGATTAATGATGTAGCATGATCCTATCTCAAAATTTAAAAAAATAAAAGCAGAAAGGTCTGGACTTGTATTTCAGTGCGATAAAGGTATCTGCAGTGGGGGGGGGGGATAACAATAAAAGCCATATAATACTTGATTGCTTTGCCACTTAGATATTTTCTCTGCCAGATATCCTACTTCTTAACTCCCATCAGTCATAATTCCTAGGGAGTGGACCTAGTTCAACCAAATTCTTGCCAGTGTATGTAATAAAGATGGCCTTCACTCCCATGCCCATTAGAATTGCTTTCAACGTCTATATTCCTACTAATATTCTGATCACAACCATTTAAGTCATCTCTAAGAAGATTCAGGCTCTCCTTCTAGCTTCTATCCTTTTCCGAGCCTCACTAGGACTGCCAGTAGTGCTGTTCGTTGCAATCTGGTAGCTTTCTAGTCTTCTGTTTAAAGCCTTTAATCCTCTGTCCATTACCCATATCCAGTGCTGCTTTCATATTTACAGGTATTTATCATATTAACAACCTACTTTCAGTGTAACTTTTCTTTCTTTGTACATTTGCTGCTGCTTTAATAAAATACCACAGACAGGGAGGTTTTAAACAACAGATTTGTT
>PVIR01006875.1:0-29103 GCA_004026965.1 Petromus typicus
TGTAAAATACACAAAGTGAGACTATATATAGTGTGTGTGTGACATATAGAATATGACACATTAATATATAATTACATGTATATATCAATATGACATATTAATACATAATATGGCATATATTTTGTATGTCACTAAGTACAGAACCTTGAACAAAATAACCAAATTCTAGCTCTCTGATTCAATTTGGCAGGCTCCTTGTGTCCATTTTTCCAGTCAAGATTCTCCACTCTATTACTTCCATTTCAGTCTTTGCATCAATCTGATTGATACTCTCTGGCAGTACACATTGTCTTCCTTTTCTCATTTTTGTATAAATATATTTGTATGTGTATCTCACATGCATATTTATATATGTGTATTTCTATAACATTCTCTAATATACATGATCATATTCAACATTTAATATGCTTGTTACATTATCTACCTGGTATGTGTATCTCACATGCATATTTATATATGTGTATTTCTATAACATTCTCTAATATACATGATCATATTCAACATTTAATATGCTTGTTACATTATCTACCTAGTGTACATGTATATCCATATATGATTTGACAGACCTTATTGTTTCCACTCTCCTCCCCTCCTATCCATCCTATGTACACAGTTCCTACTTTCTACCACCTCCTGCTCTACCATTCCCCTACCACCGTGTCCAGGTTTAAAATCCTTAATGGCTCTAGGCCTGGAACTCACCGTAGTTTCCCTCCATGAGATTGTATATTCTTTCTAATGTATCTAAAACTTATACCTGTCAGTTCATTTCTTTTCTGCCTTTGCTTCAATGTGCTTGGCATCTTATTCCATTTTCTCTGACTTGCTAGGCGAGGACCGGTCTATATATTTTCTACACCTACTGTGCTCTGTGTGGGACCTTCACCTCATCCTCACATAACTCAGGTCTTCTCCAAAGCTCCTCTAAATTTCTGCTTCTTTCACTGAGAAAATAACCCAGACTCACAGCTAATGGACACTCCCTAAATCAACCTCCTTCTCTAAAAGTACCTAGTACCATTCTTCTTGTTGTCTTTCAAATTATTTACACATTAAATTAAATTACCTAGTGTTCTCTAAATAAATCTTGTTATTTCATACTTTCAGGATTTATATGTGTGATTCCTTTTGTAGTGGCCTTCAGTCAGTCTAACTAGCTTGTACTTTCTCAGCACATGGTTCACTTTTTCCCAGGAGCCCTTTGGCGACTTGTCATTTACACAGAACCTACATGTTATCACTCAACCTAATACCAAATAAATGCACGAACGAGTATTCCACACGGTTCACAGAAGCAGACTTTGCTCCGTACAGCACTCGTAGGACCACCAGACCCTCCACAGTTTATGTCCAGCCTTTGACACTGGACTCTTCCCCGTCTGTTCTCTGGTAGCTGCAGGTTTAGACATTTCTCACCTTTTTAGTTCCCTCAGTAAGAGTCCTGTGCGCTCTGGCCTGTCTCCCTGCGTTCCTTCCTTCCCTCCCTCCCCTCTCCCCTGCTCAGTGCTCCTCCTCTTTGGCTGCCAGTTTAGCACTAATTTCCTCTAAACCTTCACTTTCACAGGCGTGAATGTGTGATTTCTCTTGTCTTCTCCACCAGCCTGTGAACTCGACACAGGAGAGCGACAGGAGCTTTGCGCCACCGGTTCCCTCATGGATGCCTAGAACCAGTCCTGTGCCTCTTTGGGCCTCAGGCGCATAAACAACAGACAAATTGTTCTTTGTTATGTATTGGGGTGTTCTGTGAAGCCAAGAAATACCTCTGCAAACACCATTGCTCCGGACTGCACAGTCTTCAGCCAGCGAATCCTCTGGGTCCGCTCTCCCTGGTACAGGTGAGGAGCTCCCCACCCTGAAATGTTTGCTGCATGGTGCTGCGGCCCGAAGAGGCGCAAAGACAGCGAAGTTCTAGGAATTCCTAGGACTGTCAGCTCTCTGAACTGAGTCAACCTGACCCCCAAATCTCTCCTGTACAGATCCTAGCCGGTGCCCGGAATCGACGTGCAGTACTTACGGTTCGGGATGCTGCTGCTCTGATCGCAGACCCGACACTGCGGGTTCCTCACCGGCTGCCCGGGGACGTGCTCCACCAGCTTGCAGTACATTTCCGGTCCTTGTTCTCCACATGTCGCGTTGGTCGTAATGAGTGCGTTGGAAGCAAGATTCAGGACAGCAGGGAATAAACCTGAAAAAGACGGACAAATAAAGACATGTGAACCAGAAACAAAACAGAAGTTTGCTCCATTTTATATTATTCAATTTATTTGTTAATTTTTATCACTATTTTTCTTTGTGTGTATTCGCTGATCCGCACTGGGCCCCATTTAGCCCAGGCTTGCCTCCCAATCACTGTGTAGCTCAGGCTGGCCTCAGATTTCCAGCAGTCCTCCTGCTTCAGCCTCCTGATTGCTGGGACTGCAAGCATGCACCACCAAGCCGACTCGATTTTGCTAAGTCCTTTAAACTGTAATGAAAGTAGGCTATTTTTCAGAGCATTAAATTAATCCAAGATGGAGTAATTAGTGATAATTAAGTATCTGACTTAATTCAGTCCACCACATAAATACTACATGTAGTCAGAGAAACACATTTTTTCCTTTCTGGGTTTTAAAAATGGAATCTAAAGCTGTCTTTCTAATTTTAAAAGGCCAACACTTAATTAGAAAGGAGGAATTCTTCTGAGACACTTTACAATTTCTTCATGTTGTCGATAAAAGACTATTCAACCTGATACTTCCATCTGTAATTTCAGCTATTTTATATTCAGTATTAATCTGATCACACTTCAAATTTTTGAACAACTATGAACCACTTCACTTTCAATTTGTGCTCTAATTATCATTTATATAAATGCTTGTTCTTTCCTATTAAAATTTCAGTCAAGACAAGACAAGGTAAGATTTTGGAAAATCATTCTCTACTGCCTTTGGTACTACACAACCCCAGCACATAGCCACGCCTTGCCAGAAACAGGTCGCTGGCCATGTGCCTTAAATTATTTCTTAGATACACTAAAGGTGTTCAGCTTCTGTAGGTACATTCTCAGATGTCCTTCTCCTGTAGGGGTCGCGAGGCCTCTTACACCATCTGGGAATTCACTTCATGTCAATTCCACTACATAAATGTTTAGTGTTTGTACTGTAGCACTGTACATTAGTACTTTAGTTTTGTACTTTACAGACTGCTTCCCAGTGACTTCACAATTTTTCTACCGTATAATTGTTCTAATATATTTGTTCTAATATAATTGTTCTAATATATTTTGAGCACATACTATGCCAAATAGGAAAAGATTTGGGGAGGAATACCATGAAAAATCTATAAGTGCTCCTAAGCTAAACTTTGAAGAAGAAATAGAAGTTTATCTGATGAGGGCAAAGAAGCCAATCTATGAGGCAGAAGAGACAGAAAAAGGCAGGAGCGTGGATTTGGTATGGAAAGTTTATAAGGATGTCAAGCAACTGTCAGAGAACTTTTAGCACCTAAGTTCATATAATTGCTGTGATATATAAATTCATATAATTATATAGATATAAATGCAGCTGAGAAAACATTTAGATTCAACAAAGAATATACATAATGGTATGTATAATATGTGTAAGTGTGTGGGTGTGCATAGTGTATGTATGCATGTATATACAAGCCACTGCCTATCTCTCACTACTAGCACTTGTTTAAGTCAGTTTCATTTTTAGTTCTTAGAAGTTGATAGTGTTGAAAAGTAGGTACTAAGAAGCAGGAGAGATGCTAGGCATTCTAGTCACAAAGGCACAATCCAGCCCAAAACACTGCTGGCCAGGAGGGCGGGCTCAGGTAACCTAGCCCCATGTGAGGAGGCAGAGCCAGCCGGCCCACTCAACCAGCCACCTTCCCGACTCTCCCTCAGGCTACTGTCAGGGTGGCTTTGCAGTCTTTGTCCCTCTATTATTGCTGACTTGCCCTGACTGAAATTTTGCCATGACCTTGAGTCCAGTCTGCAGGTCTAGAGCAGACTCCACATATCCTCCTCCCCAGAGCCCGCAGGACCTGACCTGAGATGCCCAGACTATACTCTCTGAGGCCTAAGTAGCCATAAGAGTTTCCTCAAGAGGGGAAAATGAGAGACATATTTTGCCTTCTTTTATATGACTAGATAATACAGACTAGGATTACATCCAGTTTCACCACAGGAAGAAGTGAATTAGGACAGAAAGATGTAGCTCCATAAATTTACAGATACAGAGACAATTATTTGGAAGCCACCTCATTTTCCCACATAACTAATATCCCAAGGATCCCAGTGTGTAAATCTTATTAATGCTGATTTACAGATGAAAAAGTATAACTCAAAGAAGATATATTTGCAAAGTTAAAGTTGAGGATGTGATTTGAATTCATCCCTATCAAAAGCTCAGAACATTTTTGTCAGAACATAATGAAGAGTCAAAACTTGTTCCTGCACAGTCCTTATTGACATACTTAGGAAAATAAACAATAATTGCCCAGTCACCACTCTGCTGTTGCTTTCTAGTTTTCTACCCATAAAACTTATCTTATTAATAAAATTTATATTTAGTAGCTTCATGTCTCTGTATTGATTTTTATAAGTATTGATCATTTGCTCAAAATTAACCTCATTTAGTGTGCAATTTCCTTGCTTTGAGGTTAGGGGATAGATGCTTTATGAATTTTTCAGGATTGTGTTGTTTATTTTTAAAAATCATTAAAGCATACTGGTCACTAACGACCAATTGGAAGAGTCATTCAAAGTCTGAGCTTTTATTGAAGTCAGCATGTTATATTATAGATTGCAATCCATTTACATTAGCTGTTAAATCTATTAAGTTCTATCTATTTATTCTCTCTCAAAACCATCTGAGCAATATTTATTGCTATATTCAATGTGGATTACTTGTTAAGACTGTGTAAACATTAGTAGTATAAGTGAACTACATACAACTGATCGACCTTTATGAAGTATTGACAGAGAAGCTCTTGATTCAATTGGAAATTCTCTAATGTTAATGACATAAAAGCCAGCAGATCATTATCCATAAAACTATGACTGACAATTATTCTGAATAGAATCTAAACTAAATAAGTGTCATTAAATTTTTAGTAGTTGAAGAACAAAATGTGAACAAAATCAAAAAAATATATATTTTGTCTGTGATATATATATATATATATATATATATATATATATATATATATATGGAGAGAGAGAGAGAGAGGGAGAGAGAGAGAGACAGAGAGAGACAGAGAGAATAACTTGCAATCACAAAATACAGTGAATTCTCTGGCTAAATGCCATCCAGCAGAAAAGCAGGGATCTTCAATACCTGAAGTAGTGCCCTGAACCTTAGTAATGTGTGTGACAAGTATGGACTTGTTCACTGCAGTTAGTCCATTGGGGAAGTGGGCTTTAAAGCGTGTCATCAATCGTGGGTCACAGACATCATCACACTTCTGGAGAGTTGCTCAGTTAGGATGCTTAGATTACAGCTTTTTAAGAAATGTCCTTGCAGGAGATAAAACTTGGAACCCCTGTTAAGACCCCGAGAATAAGGTTTCTAGTTCCCAATAGAAATAATCCACTTCTCTTTGTGCAAACAAAGTACGTCAATCAAGGTCATTTATCAAGATGATATTGATTGTGATTTTTGATCTTGATGGAATTTTGAAGCTAAGCTTGTCTTTTGGAGCACCAGTGTGAGAGAACTCTGTGTGCCTCGACCCCTGCATTAGGTTCTAGTCCTCCTGTCCAGTCTGCAACAAGCCTGCAAAACAATACAATCAGAGACTTCAAAAAGCTAGGATTGGAGTTCCCATTTGACCTGGACATTGCTTTGCTAGGTATATACATAAAGGAATTAAAAAATTCATATCACAGTGACATATTTCACCCATGTTTATAGAAGCTCACTTTGTGATAGGTAAGTCTTGGAAACCACCAAAATGTCCATCAACTGGAGACTAGATAAAGAAGATATGCTTCTTTTATAGAATGGAGTATTACTCTGCCATTAAAAATGATAAGATTGAGTCAATCATACTCAAAGGTATGTACCTTGAGGACATCTTCACAAGTGAAATAAATAGGTCACAGACGTATAAATATTGTATCTTTTCTCTGGTATGAGAAAATGAAGTTGTAAATGAGTTGTAGTATACAGAGTTGATAGTGTGAAATAGAATATATTTAAAAGGGAAGAGTGTGCAGGGGTAAATAATGAGGGGAAAAGAATGTGGTAGTAATAAAGAAAAAAGGAAATAACGATTATGTATATAGGGGGTGGGAGGTTGCAGGACAGGGGGAAAGGAGGAAAATGAGAATCAAGTCATGTCATATTCTGGTACAAACTCTCAATGTTGAGTGTGATGATGATGTATATATATAATGTACCAATAAAGATTTCTTTAAAAAATATAGTAAGAGGGCCAGGGAGTTAGCTCAGTAGTTCTGGCACCTGTCTTGCAAGTGCAAGGACCTGGGTTCAATCCCCTGGTAACCACATACCATACTGGGCATGGAGACTCACGCCCACCAGCAATCAGTACCACACACCACAGTGCTGGCCGTGGTGGCTCACGCCTGTCATCCCAGCACTTGGGAGGCAGAAGCAGGAGGATTGTTGTGATGTGAGTTGGAGGCTGAGCTCAGGGCCAGCCTGAACCACAAAGCGAGACCCTGCCTCAAAAACACCTTTAAAAAAAATACTAAGAGACAGAACTAAGACAGAAAAATCGGGCAACCAACGTTGGTGCAACCAACAAAGGCCTGTCTAGTCTCAGGCACTGACTTTTACTGGCAATCAGTTGTGGTAAAGGCAAGTTATCACTGGTTTCCATGGAAATGAAGGTAAACAAGGCTCATAAAAGACAAGAAAAAGCTTTCTCATATTAGGAACAGAATTGACAAAATATATGATTATAATTAGAACATTGTCCTATTTAGAAGGTTATGTGGAAATAGAAGTTAGGAGCAAGTTGTCCCAATCTTGTCAAGCAGGCTTTGGCCAGACTCACTTCTACAAACAAAATATTCATGGGCTTAACTCTTACCAGCCTTCTTTGGGCATAATAAACACTGCAGTCCTGTGTATTTTGTGGGCTTAGTGGAGCACTTCAAAAATGCTGCACACACACAGAGGCCTGAGGAGTGCCCAAGTGATTTCATCCTCTGCCACCACAGTGCTTCGCGTCTCATGTCGTGTCTGGTATGGCGATTTCTGACACGTCAAAATACAGTATGTTCTCATCTACCTTATTCCCTGCACCTGCAACACCTTCCGGCTCTTCCACAGGTCAAAAAGACCCAAGATGTAAATGTTTTGAATTGATTCAGGACATCAAGGTAAGCACAGTGATGCAACTACAGACTCTCACTAATGGTGCCTTTTAGAACCACTCCGGAAAGTAGCGAAATGAGAGAGATAAGTACATCTAAAGCAAGGAGGAGCCTTTTTAGGGACATTAATGATGATGTGGATTTTTCTGCAGTAAATGTTTTACTCAAACATGTATCAAAATTATGATCATACTTCATATTAGAGATTAGAATATATATATGATTTATAAAATAACTTTTTTCTGTAATAGATTTTTTAATTACACAATGTTGGAAGATATAAGTCTAAATCAGAGGGAAATAGAAATTCTGTTATAATAAAGTAAATATTTAGAAAATTCACTACATTTTCACTGTATTGATTTGGGCTATTTGTAATATACTTGCTTCCTCAAATACTATGGCCATTTATACATACTGGACTCATTTTGGTTATTGTCAACATACTTATTTTCTTTTCTTCCTTCTTTCCTCCTTCCTTTCCTTGTTTCTTTTTTTTCCTCTTTCTTTCTTTTTTTCCCCCTCCATGTTTTGAGATGGTCTTGATTTCAAACTCACAGTCTTCTTATCTCAGTCTCCTGAGTTTTACAGGTTAAAGGCATGAAACACATGCTGAGGGAAAATTCTACTTTTTAAAATTGAGGAGTCATTCCTGTTGGAGCAAAATGTCTATCGATGAAAGCTAAACATTATTTCCTCTCTCCTTCTCTCTTTATGCAATGCCAGTGATTATTGTCTATAACATGGATATTGATAAAAATGTGACTTAAACTCAGATTATCAACAATACCTGAAGAATTATACACTTAAGCTTTTACTGTATCCAAACAACCACTGTCAAACAGAAAAATGTCCAGAACAAGGCAAAGACCTTGGGCAGTGGATAAGTCTAAAGTTAACAATACCAAGTGGCCAAAATCTATAGTTTTACTGGATGAGAGAACCAAGAAGAGGCTAGCAGCTCTAAATGAAATATTTAACAGCTACAGTCATAGAAAGAGAGCCTTAAATTCCACACACAAACTCTGCCTAAATTGCTCCTGGACACTAGAACTTCCTAAGCTCAAGCAGATTCCAAATATTCCACCCTGGGCTGAACTGAACTGAGGACCTGACACAGGTTTATACACATTGAAGGTCATGAGGATGATAAGTTTTGGGTTTGAATCTCGCCAAGTGAACCATCTAATGTAACAATAACAATAGAGAAAAGATGAGGGAATGTTCTTCAAAGGAACCTAATGGAATCTGAAACCTCTGCATTGTGTCCTTCACAAACACAGTCCACAACTGTTTTAAAAACAAAGTACCAGACACACACACACACACACACACACACACACACACACACACACACACTGGGAGACTGGCCATGAATCCACGATGTAGCCCGGCAGGCTTCAAACTCACGGCAACCCTCTTGCCTTTGCCTCCAGAATACTGAGATTACAAGCATGCATCACCATGCTTGGCTTGAATACATAACAGGTAAAATACACTTTACAAGAGAAAATTTGATCAATATGGAAAAGTGTCCAGAGCATTGAGATACATGAGATACTGGAATATATAGATATTTAAATCAGATTTTCAACTATGTTTAATGATGCACACACATCATTTACCATGAAAAGACCATAATGCTCATTAGAAAAATAGAAACTAGAAAGATGAAATATCCAAGCAATAGCTGGAATTTAAAAATCTACTGCATGTGATTAATAAAAACTGCAGAAAATGGAAGAAAGTATAAGAGAATAGTAAACTATTAACAGCTTGGTTTTCCCTATTGAAGTATGTAAAATGCATATTAATATTTAGAGTAGAAATTAAAATACCCCCTTGATGAGAAGATTACTATGTTTGCAGATATAATAAATAAGGAAACTGTATTAGAGTGCAGAAGAATCATGGTAAGTGACCCTGTGTATTTGTGTGATTATCATACTTTAGATTACTTGGTACAAGATTAAAAAGATTGATGATGCCAATGTTCAAAAAGTTGATGAAACAATTGGAAAATCTACTCCATGGCTATTGGAAGTATAAAGTAGTGCATATGCTTTATAAAATTGTGAGATTATTTTAATATATTTCAACCTAGACCTGACCTAGGATTCATATGCCCTTTTATGGCTAAATAATCAAGACATGATAATACAGATCCACAAAATGGTGTGTGGAAGAACATTAATGCAAAATTTTATCACAGTAGCCACAACTGAAATTAAATCAGGCTCTTTCAATGAAATAATTGATACAGCAAAGTGGAGGATTTACATAATGGAATGTTACCTAACATCAAACAGAAACGAACTACAATACTGATATAATCAACAATATAGATGATTACAAAACTCATTCTACCAAATAAAAGAAGGATTGCAAAAAACAAAACAAAACAAAAAAACAAACATTCCCTGTTATTCATTCAGACAATCTTTCTAAAAAGACAAAACTAATCTTTAAACAAAATAAATTGGGAAATGATGCTTGCCTTTGGAAATTTGGGGTGGAAACTGACTTTAAACTGTCATAAAGGAAATTTTGGCACTGAGTATTTCTAATAGTAATTTGTACCATTAAAGTGTTTGCATTTATTACACCAAATGGGTAAAAAGTGAAATTTACCTTGAAAAGAAAGTTCAACAATACTGCTCTATTTATATACATATAAATAATACTCTGGTTTCTCTTCAGATTGTATAAATCTTTTGCCATATATATATATATATATATATATGTATACACACACACATATATATATATAAATATATCAAATATATATATATATATCAAAAAAAATATATATATATGACTGGAAGAACAATAAGTGCAGTGAAAGGACTTTCATTTTTTCCTTTCTCTCCCCTCCATGCTTGCAAGGCAGATGTGGCACCATTGAGCTAAATCCCCAGCAGGTAGGTAGCACATATAGGGACACCATTTGTACTGTATTCAAAATTGAAAAGAATTCAGAGATATTTTCAGGAGGATGGATATACAACTAAGGAAATACAGTGTGGATGTAATTTTAGAGTCCAGACTGTGTTCAGGTGGGTTGTACATCACCATAATCCCAGGACGACCAAAGGCTGACCTGAGGATACCAAGTATTTTCATGGACAGACAATTTAGCAATTCTGACTCAAAATAAAAAGGAGTAGGGATTTAACTCACCCCGAGACCTAGGTTAAACTCTCATTATTTAAAATAAAGAAGAATCTAGGTTATGAGAATATTATGTTCTCTGTAGAATGAAATATATAGTGTTTTTTCACATTTTCAGCTTGGAGGAAATTTTTCATCATAAAAGTTTGAAAAAATATAGAAACAATCCATATATGATTTTTCTTATTATTTAGCTACCATAGATTTTCAATACCTGCACCAATAAAATTTTAAATTGATATTTATTAAACCAAATATGAAAAAGTTGTATATACTCTGCAAAGGGAAGCTGTCCTTCAAAATCGTGGGACTGAGCAAAAGTAAGCAGGGAGCTAGCATTGCCCTGCTTTCCTCCAGACCACCCTCAGGTCTGAAGTGAGCCGTGACTTCATTTCTCCCGAGCAGCTTTCCAGTCATTCTATCTTCTGTCTCCTATTATAGACGCCGTCGAGGTAGAAGCACGTTTAGAAGCACGTTTCACTGTTGCCTTTTGAAGAATACGCAGGCGTTGCCGAGAAAAGCACCCAGCACATCGGTGAGTGGCTCACTGCGTGGCTCATAAAGATGGTTCCTTGGGCTTTAGTGACTCTTCTCCCACTGAAGAAGCAGAGAGTTGTCTTGGGAGAGCAAAAGCAAGTCAGCTCAAGGAAGTCTCGTCCAAGCTTCCAGTTTAGAGGGGAGGAGAAGGCAGGCTTGAACCCAAACGGCACCATTCGTGCATAAACACGATTGTTGTAATTCAAGTAGGTGAGAATTAACTTCACTACGCGGCCTGTCTCTCTCTTTTCCTCAGTGAAAATCTGTACCGACTCATACATCTTTGCCAAGCTGCATCCTGTCTACCTGCCCTTTGCCTCTGCACTTGCGCTCTCACAGGTGCCGGTTCACCCCAGCTGCAAATGTCCCAGGACTCAAGGCTACTTATCTCCACGTTAGAAAATCTCCTTCTCACTAGAGTCGACACTGTGACATTTTCTGACGATTATTCCACTTCTGTAGATCTCCCAAAAGACCCACAGAGCCACCAGGAGATGGAGAGACAGAAGCTGCCTCTGCCTTCCAAGTACTGCTCACACTCGTTCTCTCGTTTCGCTCAGTAGCTTCTTCTCATGAAGTACCAATAACGTGCCTTTACACAGCCTCTTCTCCCGTGCTGACGGACTTCAGGAAGACCATCCACAAAGACACTGAGGCCTAGTTTACTGTTCTCCATGCTCTTCAGTTGCTGAGCATTCTTTCTAAGTGTGTACATCCAAACCAGCATCAATTAAACGTCTTTCCAAAGAAACCAGAAAATGTTTAAAAATGCTTCGCAAGCAAATGTGTCTAATTTTTCGTTTTAAGATATCTGTGTTTGATCTATGAAATGTTTGTCTCTGTCTTAAGCTTAACCGCATACCAGGCTGACTTTTATATACAGATGTGGCATCCTTTCCTTACAGTGATAATCACAGCAACTTAACTAGTTTCTCTGCAAGACTCTCCTTCCATTCTCCTTCTACCCTGACACAAAAATGACCTTTCTGACGGTCATTCTCTTGTGTGAAGACTTCTGTGAGTAGCCTGTAGCCTATAGCTTAGTAGCCAAAGTTTTTGCAATCTGAACATTTGTAACCGACCCCACACCCTCTCTGATTTACCTGTAGCCCTCCTCCCTCCTGCCTTTGTAGAAATCCAGAGTATTGATGTCCTACCGTTCACAAATGGAGCAGCTGCTTTGGCTACTCTTTTTCCTAATGTCTTCTTGTCCTTTCTACATATTGTTTCCATTTTACCACATGTTCATTTCATCTCTTTGTGAACCAGCTCAAATATCTCTTACTCTACGAACATGGGTCCTGATTTTTCTGCACAGAATCTTGTTTCCTTCTTCGTGTATTCACAGTACTTACCTACCTAATGTTTCATTATAACCCTCACTGTACTGCAACTTTAATCCTTCACAGTGGACTTCTATATTCAGGGCACAGGTACCAGTAGCTGGAAGATAATACTACTCAAATTGAAATTCAAAAAAAATTGAATTCAATGAAAAAATAAATTAAATTTTAAAATGTAGTGGACCTTTGTCAGTTGTAGCTGTCCAGTACCTATCTTTCATTCCTATTCTTGCATAGTTGGTACCATTCAGTATGGAGGTAGGTAAGTCAGTGCCTTCAGCCCAAAGAGAGGAGGTGGGGAGGTGTTTGTTCTTCCTGTCCCTTAGCAGATGAGGCATGCTCACATGTTTTTGGCCCACAGGCCTGTTCTTGAGTATATAAGGCGCAAACAAGGAAGCCAAAGGACATCAGCCTTTAATGGTGGCAGAAACAGTATTACCAGTAGGAGTAGAGTCAACAGTGACTCAACTCTGGATGTGGTCTGGATGCTTGTTATCTCCTAAGCACAGTTTCCAAATCATTCCATCAATTCCAGGGGTTATGTGATGTATTTCAAATATATTTCTACTTCACAATATCAGTAGCTTCTGTTGCTTACCATCAAGAAGCCAAATGGATATAAAGATCAGGTGTGATGTGCACAGTCTCACACACATACACATGACAATGGGAAGATATCCATTATGTGCTTATATGTATTGCTTCATTTAAACTTCTAAGAATGAAATAAGAAGGGCTAGTAGTAATGAACCCAATCACAAGTATGTACCCAAAGCCACATAGTGATACAATGATCATGTTGAAAACAGTCATAATAACTCTGTCTCACAGTCAAAATTTCCTTCTAATTTCTTTCTCTTGTTTCTAAATCATATACTTTATTTTTATTATTTAAATATCAAATTTTATAAGCCATCACTTCTAAATGTGCATTATCTAGTGCATATCTTTAAAGAAAATCTTTCTAATGGAGCCTGGTATAAATATTTCCAAACACATTTGTCCTTTTTCATCAGCTGAAACATTTAGCTAATTAAATATTATAGAATAGCTGTCTTCATTGCTCATGTCTATCATATTAACTGTATTTTAAAGTAATACTCTGAGATATTGAGACATTTAATATAGCTCTAAAATACATACATGTATACATTATATGCATATAGTTAATTTCTGAAATAATACACGCTAACATAGTCTAGTTTATAAAGATCAATATTAATATAACTGATACTAGTGATAGTTGGAAATTTGCTATGGAAAATTCAGTCAATGAAATAATTGTTTTCATTATACTTGTTTTTTTTAAATTACGAAAATCAAACATGTATTATTTACAGCAATATATGACAAATTCTCTTTCTTTCTCACTCTTTTCTTGTCATCCTAATCTTGGTACACAGTATTTCTCCTACTAGTTCCTGCCAAGCATCTATTACCTCGCAAGAAAATAAAAGAAAATTGTTTGCAGGTTTCTAACTTTCCATTTTAGTTTCTCGGTCTGTGAAACATTTTAAAAAAAAATTCGTGCACGTAAACAGAACTGTTTGCAAGTGATGCGCTATTTAAAAAGCAGGAGGGAACACGCCAATTTCAAATGTTCTAAGACGTGTCAAGGAAGTGAACGAGATACTCGTCTGCTGAAATCCTGAGCTGTGTGGGCGCATAGGAGCACACTGGTATAAAACAAAACGGGAACAAAACAAAACGTTGAAGAGAATGATTCCCAGCTGTGCACCACAGGAAGTAACTTAATGCGCTGGATCCACAATGCAGATGAAGAGTTTTATAGTACTGGAAATTCAGCCCAATTTGAACTAATAGCTGTCCAGACACAACAAAGCTTGAAAGCTAGGGAAAAATCATGCTGAACCCAGTTTCCCAGAAGCAAACAAAGCCAAGGAGAGCACATTTTCTACCCTGTTTCCGGGACTTTCAAATTTATCTTATGCTATGACATTTCTATCCATATGAATTTATAAAGGAGGAAAATATCTTTAAAGCCTTCTGAGTTGTTTTGCTTTCTTTTTTTTACTTCATATGAGAGAAGGCAGTTCATGTTTCTCTGTATAATTAATTTTTAAAATTACTGTTTTATAAACATAAAAAATTAACTATTCTTAATACAATAAAAATAAAGTAAGCAAGAGATAACTATATGTACTCAAGTAGATATACAGCAAGTACAGCTTATAGCATTTCTGTTCCTACTTTATTAAGTTTCCAGAATTGGAATAAGGGCTTCTATGAACTCAAATGCCATTTCAACTACAGGAACAAGACATTTAGGATTTTATTAAATTACTAATGAAGAGGATCACACATGTAATTAAGATTAATTCATAAGTTTTCCATGACCTAAAATTTAGACATGCTTTAAAAATAATGGCCATTATAATAGAAATTTTTGGTAGGAACAGTAATACTCAATTCTGGGTTCCAAAAACCAATCAATCAATCAATCATCAATCAATTTAACTCCACACAATAAAAGTCCCCACTTATCCTACTTCCATGATTTTTGAAGGACCCACTTGTGGCAAACACAGCACTGGTCATATTTACAGTCCTTGGAACTTGCATGGAATTCCCACTTAGCAAATGCTTAAAATTAGTATCAGTGGATCATTTTGTTTTGGTTTTACAATGTTTTATTGGAAGGGCAATTCTGAATCATATCACTTGTTTCCAAAATCATTATGATTTTAAAGATTATGCCGGGACACTCTTTGGAGTGTTCTGACATAAGGGTGCCCAAAATATATCTTGAGGGTTTGGCAGCTGGAAGAAATAGATGCTTTCAAGTGTCTCCCAACGTCACATCATCGGTATGAGCAGAGCATATGTTCAGTATCTGCTGTCTTCTGCCTGCCTTCCATAACCAAGTCATACACTAGATGTCTCTTTGGCAGGTCTGTGTGCACTTCCAAAATAAGGAGAAAAAGGAAAGGAGAAGATATGCAAAACACTTCAAAATCACCCCAATTGAAATTTAGAGCTTTACATTGACAATTACTTCACAAGAAAAGAGTATGCAGTTAAGTAAACACAAAACTTGTGGGTATTTCTGCTGTTAAAAGTTCTATAAACTTTAAAATGTGATCTATTTTTGGAGAACTTTCAAAGCTCAGAGCAGGAACTTATATTGTGTCCTTCACATACACTGTCAGAAGGGCTCATACAGGCTTTGATGAACTCAGCAGCATCGGGAAAGACACTGTTCTGCCTGCTCTGTAATGAGTGGTAGCAATTTCTTGTCTCTAGTGATGAAACATACATGGAAAACATTGCTCCACATTGTACCTACCCTGGATTAAAAGGCCTAGATGAATGGAGAAGTCCTCACACATTTCCACTTGCTTTTCTCAGTAAGCATTTGAGTTCCTCAGGGCCTGATCCTATACCCTTTGTTTGCTTCATTCTTTTCCCCTGGAAGTGTCTTCTACTTCTAAGCCACTACATGCCGTCAATAATGTCGATACCTTCTGACTTTATATCCATGCCAGTTATATTTCTGAAGCATAAAATCAATTAATCCCAGTGCCTGGTTGAAAACTCTGCTTAGTTGTCTCACAAGCAGTCCAAACTTCATCTATCCAAAGTAGTTTATGACTTCCAGGGCTGCAACCTTCATCCAAATGCTCCCCTTAATTATCTACCTTGGAGTCTTTTATAACTCACATATTTTACTTTCCATACTCATTATCTCCTAGAGGAAGCTTGTCTAGCTGTAAATGCCATTTTATCACTAAAGACAACCATAATTCCAAAATAAATTTCAGATCCATTGCTTCACTCTGGAGTTGCTGCAACAGGGAAGCAAATCCCAGCTGTACAGAGACTGCACAGTAGGCTCTCCCTGGGCTCCTGATAAGCTTCCTTTCACTTCTCCTCTTTCTTCATAAAGTGAAGTCTCCTAGTGCAAACCTAACTGGATTGCTCTTCTTCCATACCTTTCGGTGAATTCTCATTGCAGGTAGGTTAGAATTCATAACTGTTCTGGCTCACAGTCCACTGCCATTGCATTCACAGAGCTTTGCCTTGGCTGTTTCTGGAACAAGCACTGCCTTTCTTGCTTAGGCCTTCACTGGAAACCCAAGCTCCTGACACTTCCTCCCCACTTCATATCTTCCTGTCTTCCACAAATGCTTCTTGCTTATCTTTTGCGTTCTTTCTGAGATCCTTTCTATTCCTCTTAAAGAGAAACCCCAGGACAAACCCCAGCAGAGCTGCATTTTTGGTGCCTGGCCTTCATTATCACGTGCACTCATCTAAGGTTTCCACCTCGCCTTGAAACGTGAGGAAACTCAAGACAGAGGAAACTAGTGTCTTGTTCACTGTATTGCTCTGTTTCAGAGACTAGCTGGAGCTGGAGAAGTCAGGAGCACTATTTCCCCACAGTAAGGTATATGAGAAGTCACTGGACAAACCGTGTGCCTGTTGTGAAGATGTTGCAAACTTCCCTTTGTTGAAATATAGAAAAGAGCATAGCACAAAACAAAAAGACAACAGAAATCCTGTTTGTTGTGGCATCTTGACAGCACAGAAATAATGTTGATTTTCCAGGGTAAAATTGGAATTTCCTTAATTTTTATTCTATTAAGTTGATTTGTACATTTTGGGTAAACATTATGATCCCATTGATCATCGGGAATTTGTCCCTGTACATGACATGTCTTGGTTATTTTTTCCCATTCTCTCTCCCTTCCACCCTTCTATCTCTCCCTATTTATAAAAACTTTATTTCCATATTTTCCCTCTTTTCTCCCATTTTAAAAATATATTCTGTTATCTTCCTAAACCCATACTTATAGACTGTAGGTCAATTTCTATTTTCTGTCTTGGGAAATAAATGAAACCTTTCCTATTTTGTGGGGATTTCTTATGAGCCACTTGGAATTCTCTCTGAGCTTAGGTTGGCTGAGTTGATAATTGAAGAGTCTGACTGATGGGTTTCTCAATATTTTCATCTCCCTCCTACCAACCCCCTGGGAGACAAATGTACAAATAAACACACTGCTAAGTAACACAAACCACTAGGTTACTTCTGGAACTTTCATTGTGTGTTATCACTTTCAAATTATACCAGGCCTCATCCTAATGCGTAGGGTGAAGAATTGAAATGAGGGTGGAAGAAAAAGTGCCTCAGAGCTGACTCAAGCATCTAATTCTGTTTTATGCTATAAAAGCAAATTTTATGCAGCTCCAATATATCTATGGAAATACTTGTTTTTAGAGACAAATTTTTTTCAAAGTGAGATTTGACAGTGTTTATAGCAAAACACTTTGTCCTCCAGCAGCTGTTTGAACACACACATAAATATGCAAGGATACTCACAAATATTCTGTTTCTGCTTATAAATACTTAAAGTAAAAAAATCAGCATTTTGCAGTCATTTAGCACAGAGTTGCTAATAGTGCTTTTCATTTACTCAAGCACAAACAAGCTCATAGGTATAATAAAGTTTTCACTAGAATTTTATTTTTACCTTTAACATTCTCCGACCACTGAACTCAAATGTGAGTGCAAATGGGAAGATTCATTTTTTTTTTATTTTCAGAGACAACTGTATGCATTGAATCAGAGTTACTCAGTAAATAATCATACAATTAATGGATAATTTCAAATTCTGTGAATGGTTTTAACTATATCAGTTCTAATCTTTAAAAACATTCTCTGTGGACCCAAGTTGCACTAGTTTATCTGATTATCTAAAACAAATACACAAAACAAGCCCCAAATAACAAGCTTTTTTTTTTTTTTTTTTTTTTTTTTTTTTTTTTTTTTTTTTTTTTTTTTTTTTTTTTTTTTTTTTTTTTTTTTAGGTTTTTTTGAGACAGGGTCTCGCTTTGTGGTTCAGGCTGGCCTTGAGCTCAGCCTCAAACTCACATCACAGCAATCCTCCTGCCTCTGCCTCCCGAGTGCTGGGATTACAGGCGTGAGCCACCACGCCCGGCACTGTGGTATGTGGTACTGGTTGCTGCTGGGGTGAGTCTCCACGCCCAGTATGGTATGTGGTTACCGAGGATCGAACCCAGGTCCTTGCGCTTGCAAGACAGGCGCTGGAACCACTGAGCTAACTCCCCAGCCCCCAATAACAAGCTTTTCTTTGTCACATGATTATGCATCTGGTTACTATTTGTTTGAGTCATGCATCTCATTGACCAGAGTAGGTATGTCTCACTGGGTTTTAGAAAGTAATTTCAGCTATCTGTAGATTGCCACTTAAAAATTGTAATGTAGATGAAATTGGCATTTTCAATTCAACTTTATAGATTAAAATAATGAAAGATCAATAAGGGAAGATAGTTTCCTACACAAAGAACCTGTGTACTTATATCCAGACTTAGTGCTTCTAGAGTAATATGTAATTTGCGCACTGAATTGCTCCACTCCACATCTGCTCAATTAGGCTGTAACAACACAAGCATGAGCAACACAGGCCAGGCCCCTGCTCCTCACAACCCTCAAACCAGGGCCGGATAATTATAAATAGAACTCTAGGGCAAATTTTATCAGACCCATTTCAAAAACAGACCAGAAGTAGGAGCTGACATCAAGGCAGATCAGAAAGAACCTCAAAGATACTTAAATTGAGTTTGGCCAAACATCAAGCCCAGAAGATAAGCTAAGTGAAGCGCTGACACAAGTCCAGAGAAATGAGTTTCCACTAAGATTAATGTTAAATTGATGAACAACGATCAAGATAAAGACATTTTAAAACAAGTTTTTAAAGGGAAGGTCTGATTCTGAGGGAGGAGATATTGCTGCCTGTAGCTGAGCCTAAGGTAGATGTTAGCATGCACAACATCTAAGTCTCTGAGTAGTGGAACTGGAAGATACTTCTACAGTTATATACATTTTCAAAACTTTTGTGAAAAGCCTTTTCATAATTCAGCAAAGATTAGTTTCCCATAATAGTTATCCTCCATTTCCTAAGGTCTTTCCCTCCAATTTTCAAAGAATTCACATATTTGGCAAGTTACCTCTTATTTTCAGTGATTAGTGACATCAAGAAAATAATTTATCCTTACTAGTCTGATACTGTTCCTAAACTTAGGTCCCCTTTAAATTTTCTATTTTTATTTAGAGTCCTGATAATAAAAAATATTGAAAGAATTTCTGGATTTCCAAATGTGGTTTATTTTTACTAGCTTAGTGAATATGGATATAGAAAAGGTGAGGACCAGGAAATTACTCCCTAAATTTTGATGAACATTACTTTTTACAATTTCCAGCTGAAAAACTGAAACATATTTGGTTTCCCATCCAGTTTATCTTTCCAGTTGACAGAAGTCACCTTGATTTCATTTTCCAGATGGATTATTAGAAATAAAGAAAAACATTTGTAGAAGTGTCCAGAAATGATGACTCTTTGGAGTATTAATCTTATTGTAAAATAATAAAAACAAGAATTCTTAAAAGAATGTGACAGTAATAAAGAAAAAAGGAAACAAAGCTTACATATATAGGGGGTGGGGTTCGCAGGGTGGGTGGAAAGGGCAAAAATGAGAATCAAATCATGTCATATTCTGGTACAAACTCTCAATGCTGAATGTGGTGATGTATGTATTCATAAGGTACCAATAAAGATTTAAATTTTTTTTAAAATGTGGTACAGAGGCGATTCTTATCATGGTTCAATATCCCTAACCATTTTTTCCTAGTTTTCTTGCTTTTACATGAGTATCATGCTACTGGATCCCATGCCCTTCTGAAGTGCTTTATGCTGCCACACACAGCACGCTCATATTTATCCTCTCTAGCATTTTAATTGTGTGATCATTAGAGCTCTTCGTTGCTGATGCATAATGAGCTCTCTGCTCGCTGTGGCTTCATGAGCTATTTTTTCTCCACACTTGCACTCAGTAATTTCTCCATCCATTTTCTTTTAGGTTCATGTGAGTTTTTGCTTACAATGATGTGTCTTTGCAGTTTTCTATATGAAATTTCTGATTTGTATTGGTTTACTGTTTATATATAGTGTTTTCTCCTTGTATCTTTCAATAACTTTTTACCTATTTTTGTACTCCTGGCCAGTTTAATGACTTACTGAAGCACTCAATACCAATCCTGAAATTACTTTAGAAGGCATCCTTGTTTTTTCTTCTTAAGTTTTGATATTGAGCATTGAACTCAGGACTTAATGCTTGCAAAGCAGGCACCAGAACCACTTAGCCAGATCTCCAGCCCTCCCAAAATTACTTTGGAATGGAAGTATACATAGTAGATTTGGTCATGCCCAAGAAACCAAAGTTTGGTTACCTCTGACCTTGGTTACCTTTGGTTACCTTCTTGTGAAGAAGTCATGTGATTATCATCAGAATGGATTATGTCTAGAGAACTACTCATCAGAGTAAAATATTCCAAAAGGTAATGAATTCAATTAAATATTTAAAAATAATACAGAGATGATAATAATAATTCTAAAAGCTTAAATTTAGATACTTTTGCAGCATTACATTTCAGTATTATCTTTCCTGAGGTTCCAAAATTTACTTAAAACTCAAGAAAGTCAGCTCGTTGAATAACATGCTCTCTATATATGGATGTATTCTCTCACAAACCTGTGATTTCTAACTTGTCCCAAGCATGTTGAAACAAGAGTTACAAGCAGTAATTTCAGAATACTCTGTCTTTATTCAGCAACAATAAAAATCTGCAGTAAAGTGTTACTCTCTAGAGATATGAACTTTGTGTACTCTGTCAGAATTTTAAAATTCATATTAATGAAACTGATAGAAGCATTTTGAAACTTAAAGTTTTTAGAAACTCATAATATTTACTTCATTTGTCTGCATCAAATGGAAAACTTATTTAGTAATATATCTGATTAAGGCAACATCAGACCAAAGAGAGTCTTCAAGAAATATTTGATAAATGAATTAACCAATATATCAATAAGACACACAAAACTTGTTTCCAACTTTATTAGGAAAACTCACACTTCAGTAAAAAGTAAAAGTAGCTTATAATTTAATATATGATTATAGTGTGTATGTGTATTTTTAGAGTTATCTGAGCTATATTCTCTCTTATTTTCCAGTCATCAGGTTTTATTCTTATTTTTAAAATACGTTTTAAATTCACATTGTTTTCTTGCATTAATCGCAGATTCTAAATCCCTATCATTATTAAAAACAGAGATTACCATAACCCCGTTAGATTGCTGGGCATTATTGTCAATAGAGATCAACAGAAGTCCACTTATGCTATGTTCTTGCCTTTGTCCAGGGTCTTGAGTAATTCTCACTGGATTCTTAGATTAAATAGCTAAGTTTCATCCAAGTAGATCAAATATTCTCTAGTCTCACTGTGAACTGCCTTCTTTCTTTGGTTATATTCTAATTTTATTTCCTCACATCTTTAATTAAAATTCTACACTCTACATGCATTTCCCTACCCTGCTGATAAGGCATCCCCCACCTTTCCCAGCTGGGCTCATATTCCTACCTGAATTATTCTCCCTAAATCCTAATTTAGTATTTCCTTCGAAACCAGCTCAAATTCATTCTCTTGATTAAAGCAATCTCCATGCCCTGTTCTTCATCAATTAACCTATATCATATAATTGAATGTTTTAAAAATGTTCCATTTGATTCCATTTGTGTTGATGAACTCATGATACTAGAGCCAATGCCATATAATATGAATTTTCCACACGTCAAGCCAATCAACAGGTGCTGAAACGTACTCAAAAGCTCTCCAAAACACTTCATCACTTATACACCTCTCTCTTTCTCTGTCTCTGTCTCTCTCTTCTTTCTCTCTCTCACTCATACACATGCGCACACACACATAAGTGCTGGGGGACATAAACATATTCCATATATAAGAAGCTATAAATTGGATGAAAATGCATTTAAGTCAGTTGTGTGAAGACACATGTGGATGTGGATTCTAATAATAACTTCAGTCTTTTATTCATTTCACAAATACATACAGAGAGCTTTCTGCGTACAGGAGAAAGGCGGGAATTACACACATCCATAACTTTCCTAATATCCAGCTGACATACTGGCACAAGATTAAAATAAAGTTATTCAGTACCAAAGTATGGTCTCTATTCTCAAAAGTTGACTTATTATGTGCAGCTATTTAGAATTCATTCTCCATCAATTCAGTGGGGATCGCTGAATGAATATTGGGTAGGTATTATCTTTTGGTTTGAAGACTGAGGAATGTTTTTCTCTTAAGATAAAACAACCTGAAATTTTCCATTTAAGACATGTTCAGTTTTAGTCATGGCTGAATAGAGAAAGTAAAGTCTGAGCAGATGGCCGTCAAAACACCCATGACTACACACCATGCCTGAGAACTTGCACACAAAACTGTGCAGCTTCGTACACAGTAGACTTTTTCCATGTAAATGGCAAGAGACATCTGGCTTGAAAACTCTGCGAAAGCAATTTGATGCTATTCTATATTTGCCCTGTGTTCCGTGGATATGAAATCATATCAGCATCTGCTAGAATCTCTGACAGGAAAGACTGTGTCCCCAGAACCGTTTCAAACCCTACATTTCCGTCTCCAATGGGAGGAAACAGCTGGAAACTAAAACCGAACTCACATGAATGAATGACCCGCTCACGTGAATGCGGAACTAGAAGCCTTCTGTCTAAGAGTTAACACAACCGGTTTAACAGTAAATCTCTTTCCTCCAACACAGCACATATACACTCATTGCTTATAAACAGTTTTATTCTTTGAGCTGTTTTCTAAATTTGGAACTATGGTATTCATCTTTGCCGTTAGATTTAATTTCATCGGGTTTTTCTGTAACTATCTTCCTGCTAAACATTTTTACCATGGTCTGCTGCGAAATTACAATATATTTGTTTCAAATAAAATGTTACATAATTTAATGGAGAAATCAATATTCTACAAATTTAGTTTAGAGGGAATATATTTAATTTTAATAGAACCCATTTATATCTGATCAAAATACTTATTTCATTCTACAGAACAAAGATACTGATGTCCTCACTTTAATATCAGTTTTTCATTTTATGTCATATCATATTAAATGTGAAATAACTAACAGATCCTGCAAAAAAGCACTCTACATGTAAAGAACTCTACATGTGAAAGGTATTTTATTGATGAGGTACATTAGGACCCAAACTAAAATAAATTTTAATTCATGGTCGCGTTTGACACCAGGACAAAGACTGGGACAACGTCACCTGTGTCTGCGCATGCGTGAGCCGCCTGTGCTCCAAAACAGGTCTGGGACTTGGCGCTGAGTTGATGAAAGGCGGTTACTTTGTTCACTAGAAAGCGAATTTTCTCAAGGCTCCATAATGCATCTGGTGTTTCAGTGAGCAGAGCGCCCCCAGGTGGTTTGGGCCGCGCAGCGCACACCAGGGTGGCTCTGTGGCTGTATATTTCCCATTTCCCACTTAAAATGCATGGATCTGCACCGCATACTGAAAAGAAGCTCATATGGTCTCCTCGATTTGAATTTTTTCAATTTAATTTTAGTTCTGATATGATTGGTCTTTTTTCTCGATGGACCCTTCTACTTCGGTATGATTTCTCCTTGACCTACTAACAAAGCTATCCATAGAAAGGTGTCTGCAGCTGTAGCAAAGCGAAGTGAGGCATCTCCACCTTTACCAAAGAACAATAACTAGTTGAGATGTATTTAAAATCCATTAAACAAACAAAATTCGTTTCTTGAGTTTTAAAAATAGTTGCTTGTGTCCAGTTTTCCTTTTAAAATGTAAAGATAATGGATACGAATCTTTGCAGTTTTCCCAGAGGAGCACTCATTGCAGGTAAGAAGTGATCCTCAAAAGGAGGGAAAATAAATTGTTCTTTTAATTAGACATGAAGTATCTACTATATATAAAATTCCAATCCCTCCACCCCTGACTGGGGATCAAGCTCAGGACCTTACACTTGCCCAGCAGGTACAGAACTGCTGAACTACATCCTCAGCCCAATGTAAGGTGTGACACATATTTATGAAATCAGGAATCTCTGGAGCTGCAAAACTCATTTATATGTGTTATAACCTCTAAGTTTATTAGGCCTAGATTAATTTTTAACCTTTCCTAGGGGTAAAAATAATACTTTTTTAAAAATTTAGTATGCTTTTAATCTCATCTCTACACTTGATTTGAGCCAAACAGATGAGAAGTAATTTAATCATATTTCTGTCTAATCAAAAAATGGGAAGATCCTTTGATACACAACTGCTATGTTGACAACATATGGATCCGCTCAGACAGCCATGCCATAAGGGTGATGAATATCAGACTTGATTTCTTGATTTTTCTGTAATTCAAGAAACTACTTTACCATGTTTTCTATATTTTTCCTATATCATCTTATTTCATGAACACACAACACAGTATTTCAGTCCACCAGATATTGAGGTGATTCTTAATCTTATATAAATTGCCTGAATTATCCTGCTTGTGATGAAGATTTCCTAAAAACGCAAGGAGGAGACAAAGAATTTCTAATGTAACCACTAGAGCAGCTTTCCATGCCAAAGTCCTGCTCCCACCCTTCCCAAGTGCTCCTCGGATCATTAGCACCTGGTTAGGAATGCCCCACCTGTACTTTTCATCTGTCTGTTCATGTGTTTTTCTCTCACACCTTTAAACATATATGTACAATTTAAGCATTTAGAACTAGTACTAGGGAATCAGTAACAACATCAAATATTGATTCTGACTCAGTCCTGAACAAACTATGAGTGGAACATGAATGCATAAGTCACGCTAAATATGTGATCTATAATAAATGATATGATACATATAAAATGGGAGAAAAGAAATCCTCTTTGAATAGAATGTTAGGTATATGGTTTCCAATCATGGAAGTTCTTTTCTCTTATTATGGACCAAAAAATTGAGGCCTGTGAGTTATGTAAGGAGATATTTTTGAAGCATGGGGATTTTATGTCATGTATCTATTGATTTCATCCACATCTATCAAAATCTAAGGATGTTGCATGACACAGTTTTCGTATTTCCAAACTTTCTGGCTAAACATAATTAAAGTATAATTTCATATACACCAAAATATTCTGCAACTGAGAATGTGTTTATAACATTTGTATCATTAAATAAGCATTTGGTGTCATACAATAAGAGCTAGTTGATGGACAGGATTCCTCCTAGTTTCAAGAACAACAAAAAAGTAGAATAAATAAAAATTTGAAGCAATGTAACAATCCTTTTATGTAAAACAAAATAGAATCTCAAGTTCAAACATCTTCCAAAATGCATGAGGTTATCTTAAGGCCTTCTAAGATTATTTTATTGTATATCCTTATGACTTTTATTCATATCCCAAAATTCAACATGCAGAAACGAAAGTAAACCTCCAGAACAAACCAACTCCCCAAACCACAAGGATAGCACATCTACCCAGATCTGCCCCTAACTCATTTCTTATGGGAGTTTTACTCTCACGGCCAATTCTTCCGGCTGTATCCTCTCTAACTCTACTCAAAGCACAGGGGAACTCTTGAATGGATAAAATTTTCTAGAACCTGAAGTTCACATAGCTGCGTAGCGTTCCTCGTGGCCTATATGTTCAGCCATGACCTACTTAAAAGCACATTTCAGAGGAAACCTTTCTTTTGGAAGCAGAGGTAACTAGCATTCCAAATTAGTCCTGTCTCTTTGTAAAAGTTGTAGACCCCAAAGAAATGATATATATTGAAGTGAGGAAACACAACACAGCACACGCCTCTGGCTTTTTTCTCTGTGGCTATTTACTAGTTTCTTGTTTCCTTCTCTGTAAGTTCTTATCAGGGTAGGACACTCTTCCAATTACACGAAAGTCTCTCACGGTTTCCTCCTGGGATAATAACACCTGTTCTTGCCGGAGTTATTCAAAGGGATGTTCTGCTCCGGGCATTCTTTCTTCTCCTTTTCTCTTTGTAGCTGCTGTTAATTCTTATAGCTAGAAAAATAACTACACTATAATGTGCTTGTAGCAAATGGGAGACAAATAATCTCAAAGAGCTTTTTAGCTCTGGAACATGTTATTTCCAGAACTATGTGCATTTTCTGTATAACTGCAAAAATAAGTTATGTTGCAAACACCCTATATTTAATTTTTCTCCACATTCCACTTTAAGTCAATGAAAATCTAAAATCTATTTCAGAATAATTTTCTTTTTCAAAATTATTTTACATAAAAATCCCCTATCAAAAAGCACTGGTTCATAGATGAAACATTTTGAAATGAATGAATAATATAATATGTTAAACCAGTCAGTGTTTTAGCCAGTGCATATCCTGAAGTTAGCTATCAGGAATCTACTACAATTCAGAGGACCTTTATTTCTAAACTGAGGTCTTGGTATAAGACTGAGATTTCTATATAGTTCAATGAAAATGTATGAAGGGGAATTTTCTGAGTTACAGGGAGCCTAAGTTTTAAAACTCCTTTTGTTTGTTTTGTCCAGTGAATCAGTTACACAAAATAAAACTGTGTCTGTTTCTCCAGAGAGAAGTATGGAGGAGACTCCTCTCAGACGAAATGACCTTATTACGACGGAGGAGAGAGAAGCCTGCATATTCCTGTACTCTGTGTTGCGCCGGTAAAGAGCTCTCTCTCCGCTTAGCCAGCTCTTGCTACGCCCCATGTGAAAGGCTCTGTCTCGTGTCGTTTGGCTTCCAGCTAACATAGTTTTGGGGTCTCACACTTCAACGCAGAGAAGAACAAAGGCGATGTAGGCTTTCAGTCAAGAGGCTTAGAAAACACAACATACTACATAAAAAAACAAGTGTAAAATTAACTCTAGAGAAAAAGAAATGAGTATATTTTATTTTCTGAGATTTGTTTTTTGTCTTAAAACATTTAGAACAGTTATATAATGACTATTATAGATTTTTAATACTGTATATAATCCTTATATAAAATATATATAGAACGCACAAATTTATTGTTCTTCCATCATCTCAATGTATTATAAATAAAACGTCAATTTTGTATCATGAAATATTTGTCCACACCATTCGCAGTGTGCAGCGTCAGGCGGCCCTTCCATGGAGCTATTCGGCCAGTGCCGCGATGACCACACTTCCCTCTGAGCTTTGTCACACACATGCACGCATTTCTCTTGGCTGGACATTTAGCAGTTGAATTGCAGTATCACCAAGGAGGCACCGATTAAACCCGGTGGAAAATGCCGAACAGTTTCCCAAAGTGGCTCATTCCACCCACTTGCTTTTAAAATGTGTTTGTGCACAGTCTGAACCGGAATTGCAGAGAATTATTTGGTTCTTTTAAGTATTCAGATAATGGTCTCTTACATATAAAAATCTAAAATGTAAAGTGGGTTTATTTTTAACATTTTCGTAGATGATACTTTAAACTGTTTTTCGGCTGCATAGACATTTCTGTGCGCTTCAGTATTTAAGATACAAAGACAAAGCAAATTTCCCTGTCAACCATGGTGCGCCTAGCAGATAACAGGCCCTGGCTCTTCTAAGCAAACTGAAAGGAACCTCCTGCTGACTCGGGCGCAGACAAGAGAGAGGGTTTTTCTCAGCTGGATGCAAGTCTGTACATTGTACATCACGGTTCCCATTGTCTGCAATCCAAATTTCCAGTACTGTCAAAGCCAGGAGAGCTCCAAATACAAATGGTGAATTTAAGTGCACACAATTACAAACATAAGTAAACCCCAAATGCATAAATGCTCTTGCATGTTAAAGAGCTGTATTTTATATGCATCATTGCCAAATTCTGGTACTGACTGAATAAAAGGGAATTATTTTATTAGGAAAAAAGGGGAGCTTTCTAATTCTTAAAAGCAACACCTTTTTTTAACATTCATACAAAAACCAGAAAATTGGGACATGCGTTAAACTTCCAAGTGTCAGTATGCAAATTTTCTTAGAAGTTAGAGTCAGAGAGAATAAGTGAATAAAAGTTATGATCAGCAATAGTGTATTTTGTATAACATATTTCCAATGTTTAATTTTCTTCAGAGTGAAATACTTTTGAATATTTTCATATTAAGTAAAATGTTATTAAATATTCTTGCAGTCTGTAAGGCAGAGAACTGCAAGGAGAAGCACAGACAGGTGGAGATGAGGCTCCTCCCCAGCCCTGTTGCTGTCTATATCTGTCTCTAGATTAAGCACATGACTTGATAAACCTGGAGGAAAATTGCTGAGGAACTAGATCAGCCCTGTATGTGTTTTGAAGAAGATGGACTTGGAAGGAACCCTGGAGAATCAATATGATTTATTCTGACTTCTCTGCCTTGTTTTTCTCTTGGTTTTGTTTGCTTGTCTTCTTACATCACTGGGGAATCAAACCCAGGGGCTTCACACTGAATTACATCCTCAGCTTTTTCTTTAATTGATTATTTTAAGATAGATTCTTGCTAGTTTACTAAATTGTCCAGGATGAGGAGGAACTTGGAATCCCCTGTCTCAGCCTCCCAGAGGACAAGGATTACATTACATGTGTGAGCTACATTTCAGGCTGCTTTTCTGGTTTATGCCTCCAAATGAGAATACTTCTTCACCTCTAAGTTTCTATTCTTTAGTTGATATTTATATATCCGTTCTGTTAAATAACACATTAAGTTCAATTTCAGAAAAAATATTCTCTTAATTTGGAAAATCACTAGTTGGTTATTTTATAATAAGTTCTACATAGTTTCTTATTTGTGCATATTTTAGTTATATTTTAAAATATAAAAGCTAGATTAATCTCTTCACAAGAATATAGTGCCT
>PVIR01006875.1:29203-63698 GCA_004026965.1 Petromus typicus
TGGGTGTGGAGACTCACCCCAGCGGCAACCAGTACCACATACCAGTGCCGGGCGTGGTGGCTCACGCCTGTAATCCCAGCACTCGGGAGGCAGAGGCAGGAGGATTGCTGTGATGTGAGTTTGAGGCTGAGCTGAGGGCCAGCCTGAACCACAAAGTGAGACCCTGTCTCAAAAAACCTTAAAAAAAAAAAAAAAAAAAGAATATAGTGCCTGATATATTCATACCTGATAGATCCTTACGATAATGCAGAACTATTAATATTTCAAATCTGTATATCCTTATGTTATCACAGTCTTATTGGCATGATTGTAATTTAAATTCTTCATTTTAAAGACTGGAGGTTAAGTAATTGTACCGTGGCTAATTATCTAGCAGGTGAGACAGCTGAGATTTGAATAAAAATGTAAGTTCACTAGAAAAGGGGGTATAAATGCCATATCCCCACCTCCTTGTTTCATTTTCAAATGTATGAGAAGCCTTTTCCCCTGCATTTAGCCACACCACTTCTCTTCCTCGTAACCTTAAGAAGGGTGCCAGGCTGCGAATCAGAAAAGCACCAACCTCTCTACTGCAGCTTCTGTGCCACAATCTCTCCCTTCCCTCAATCGCCCCGAAGTCTTCTCTCCCCATCTGGCCTAGTTATTCTGTATTAAATCTCTTCACCTCTTCATTTTGTCCTACAGTTATCCTCTTTCCTTCCCAAATCATCTTTTTTCCCTCTAATCATTCAGTTTATAAGATACAACTGTCACCTCAAAACAGACAAAGAAATAAACACACTCCTCAATTCCTTTCTTCCTTGCCTACTGGTCATGTTTGTTTACCCTGCAGGGAAACCTTTACTGAAGAAGCCATTTTCTGTTCTCATCTCTCATGCCTCTCTTGACCTTGTTCTATTTTCCCAAATCCACACAAATTATTCCTTCTGGCTGTACGGTCTCTATTTTCTTTATTTCCCCAAGTGCACTGGCTGTTGCGTTTGAATCCTTTACAACATTTGACAGCATCGTCCACGTCCTGATGTTTTTGCTTTTCTTGACTTGCACATATTTCCCCCTTCTTCTCTTCTGTTTACATAGTCACGGGTTTAACACCTCAGTCATACTTTTCTGTTCCTTTGCTAACTAAATATCAAAATGCCCCATAACTTGGTAAGGACATCCTCCTTTTCTCTATCATGAAATCTTCCTTGGCAACAACATCTCTTTGCCTCATTCCTATGATATTAGATACCATTAAAATGCTGGAAAATCTCCCAAATTTGACTTTTCTAGATAATTCTCTCTCTTCAAAGCCAAATTTAAACACATTCACATATCAAGTCAATAGCTTTCTCTTCATGTTTAAAACATCTCAAAATCGAGGTAGGTGAGGTACCTCTTGAGCTAAATCCTTCCCCTCAATTCTCCAGACTTTTCTTCCCTGCCTCTTACCAAAATTCTTGATTTCCTCCAAACTATTCTAGTACAATCAATGGCATCACCATTGATTTGATAGTTCAAGTCCAAAGTCTAAGATCTATCCTTGATTTATCTTCCCTAGTTGCCTTACCAGATTTTTACTTTCCCTCATTACTTAACATCAACCCATCAATAAATGTGATATTCCAAGAATATCTTATATACATCAGCCTTTTCTACTCCATGATATCTTCCCTAGCCAACCTGTTATTATATTTGGGTTCTTCTATGTACCTAATTTATCTACCTACCTCAGGTTTTGACCTTAACAAGAAACTGTTTATGTGATAGCCAAATACTTTTTCTG
Organism: Petromus typicus; assembly: GCA_004026965.1. Taxonomy (NCBI): domain Eukaryota; kingdom Metazoa; phylum Chordata; class Mammalia; order Rodentia; family Petromuridae; genus Petromus; species Petromus typicus. Next base: position 30,972 of record PVIR01006875.1, read on the forward strand.
AAATATAGGACAGAAGGAAGCCACATCTCTACTTAAAATCGCCTTAAAATGAAATGCCTTTCCTGATTTGCAAAGCCCTGCATATTCTGGTCCCTCCCACCTCTCTGATATTATGGTGTTATTTCAGTTCACCAACAATTCAATTCACAAACAGAAGTGTTCTGCCAAATTTTGTTTCCACTTTCAAACTCTGCATCAGGTGACCCTCCAGGACAGCGGCCATCCTCCTGTCTAACACGAATGCAGTCATCCACCCCAGGACCCTGGAGTGAAGATGATCCAAAGTGTTACTGTACTCTTTAGACTAGAGACATTCTACTGCTCTGACCCATATCTTCCATACTTCAGACACACAGCATTCCTTTGGCTCCTATAACAGACTGTGTTGGTCTTTACGTTGGGCTTTGCTTGACTACCTTAATAGCTGTCTGTTCATTGGTTATCATGTTACTCACTCAATGTTTTTAAAATAAAAATGTCAGTTATCTTCAGAAGTTGAAAAGTTCAAATTACACCTGTGCATTCATCACCTTGTTTCAATAATTGGTGATATTCATCCACATCTGCTTTATCTTTAAATGTGAGTTTCATTTCCAGCCTGAGGTCTGTAGGAATCAGGGAGAGAAGAGAAAAGACCTGGTCTATAGAAGGGGCATGTGAAACTGGGGAGGGGCCATTGTGGCTTTTCCTAGTGAATACAGAAATTTCCTACATTATTATATGGAACAAAAAATTATAAAAAAGATAATTTCCAGAAATAGTCACTGATTCTAAAATAACTCTCCAAATAAACATCCCACCCAAAAAGCATAACTAGTGAGAGCCAAGCATAGAAGATTTGAAAGTGATCTTCCCTTCAACTTCCTTTATTTAATACAACAAAATACATAACTTTATTAAGAAAGTTACACACAGTTTCTTCTCTGTAAACTATTACCATGATGAACAACAACGAAAAAGAAGTTATATCCATGTCCTTCAGTGAGGGTATTGTTGGAACACCATCTTTCCTGTAGGGAACTTTAACAAAGATTCCCCCTTATTATTCAGTAGACTGCAGCAACTTTGAAAGGCATACATAAAAATTGCAATTAGTTGTTCACTACAAATAGTAAATAAAAAGGAAATATGCTTTAAAAAGTCTTCTGGACATGCAAAAACAAGTACATACTTCATCAATAGGAGAATCTGTAGTTCATACATAGGCATTAATATTTTGATAATTTTGATTTCAAATTATACCAATTTTGAAGAATCATATTAAGTGTATCGACAATATAGGATTATTTTCAATAGAAATAAGTGGATCTGAATAATTTAGCAGGACATATAGTTATGACTTTATTAAAATCAAAACTTTAAACTGGGGAGTCTAATAGGTAAATTTATGATTTGTTTTCTATTTTTAAGAATGCAAGTAAACACAAAATACAACTAAAAAAATTTTAAACATTTATATTGTAAAATAATGATGCATTTAAAAATTTTTTAAAATCTTTATTGGTACATTACATATATGCATCATGATTGCACTCCACAATGGGGATTTGTACCAGTATAAGATACAACTTAATTCTCATTTTTTTCCATAGCCCTACCCACCCTACCACCCCCCCATATACATAAAATTTGTTTCCTTACTTTTTTGTTACAATCTCATCATTTTTCCCCCTTCTTCCTATTTTACATTGAGCATTTTCTATTTCACAATATATAACATACAATTCTAGGACTCATTTACATCTTTATTTTCTCATACCAGAGAAAAGATGCGATATGTACCTATCTGTGCCCTATTTATTTCACTTATGAGGATGTCCTCAAGGTATGTCCATTTAAGTAGAAATGATTCAAATTTATCATTTTTATGGCAGAGTAATACCCCATTCTGTAGAAGAAATTAATGATGCATTTTTAAAGATTGTGGATAGTCAAGTTCTTAACCACAGAAAGACAAGGTACAGTGTGGAACTGCATTAAATGAAAAAATTAATAATGAGTAATGACAACCAAGTCCTGAGCAGATGGGAGCAAGCTGTAAGGACAACAGGAGGCCTAGGGTCCGAGTTCTTCCTTCTGAACGAGTCTTCCGTGGTCAAGACACTGAACTTATTGTTGTTTACAATTTTTACCATACTTGATAACACTTGTGAAAAAGGACATAAGACATTTAGAATCTTACCTCCCTGTTATTTCCATCTCTTTACCACTTTAAATGCATTACTAGCCATATGTAATGAGGCTCCTGCACAAATACGATTTTAAAAAGAAACCAAACGTGTGGAGAAACTTCCCTACTGACCCCGAAAGTACTGCAGTGAGTGGCTGTAGGAAGCTCAGGTGTCCTCAGAACGGAAGATTTTCAGAGCAGCCTCTGGGAACCTCCTTGCTCAGCCTTGAGGCTGAGTGTACTAGGGCTGCCACTGATGCTGAGAAGCCTCGGTGATGGATGGGCCACTTGTGCACAGAATAAGAGCGATTCTCTTCCATTAGGCAGAGCCTAAGCTAATCATATGAATGCTTGAAAAGGCATAAAGGATAAATTGCAGTAATTTCACAGATGTACAAAAGGGGTGAATCTAGGCAAACGCTTCCACATAGGGGAAAGTTGGCAGACCTCTTCTCCCACCTGAGGAGATTGCATTGTTTCTTAGCCACTGTTAAGCAGAGTCTGGATTTGGTGCTCAACACAACTGGTGGCTGTGAGGTTCGCCACCAAAATGAAATCTGTGGTTACTCCAGGTTACTTTGCAGAAAGCAGTCCTGATGCCTTGGTAGCTGAAAGCCCCATTAGGGAGGACTTGTCAGTGACAAGGTCAAAACAAGGAGACAGAGGCAACAAGGAGGGTGAGGAGGTTTGTAAAGGAAAACAAGCGAGGAGAGATGTTCTCTATGGAGACAAATGAGATCAAGAATACATCTACTTTTCTCAAAGCCAAGAACTGAATATAAGAAAATAAACACTTGAGCGCACACGTGTGTGTGTGTGTGTGTGTGTGTATGTGTGTGTGATCAAGGTAAAGATGAAAATACATGAATAAACACATCAAGTAAAAAGTTGTAACATTTACTTTAACTATGGATTATTCACTGTCTCCTCACATGACCCCAAAGGCATCTTCTGAATTCTTGTGATTATATATCAGGGAAAACACAGAAACAACCAGAAGTGATGGTTCATATGAAGTACATTTCCACAACAAGGCATAAAGTAATAAACTCCATTTCCCTCCTCCTCATTCACCCACAAATGTTTCTTTCCAAGTTGACTCAATGTGAAATATAATTATATACTAGGAAGGGAAAGTCAATTCCACATTACAACCTCAGAGTCACTTTCTCCTTATTCAAAGGAAGAGAAAGATATGGCGACTTTAAATACATCATGGAAATTTTTAAGTCCGTTTTCTCTTGAGGACAGAATTTTCTAGATTAAAGAAAATTGATTTCCTTGAGTCCACTGTGTGTTTGCCATGTGAAATTCTAATTATCAAAGCTATAGCTTCTATTTCACCTGAGCAGAGAGAGGGAAAAAACATTAAAGATTTATCGCACACTTGCTATGTTCGTATGCACGTTTGGTGCGGAGTCTCCTGGAGCTTTTCTCTGGGAGGAAGCTGTCCTGGCCTCACTGCCCAAAGTGAGCAAAATCGGTGTACGAAAATCAAAGTCCATGGCATGCAAGGCCTTCCGAGTTTGCCACTTAGAATTAACGTCATCGCCCATAAAGAGACTTTTAAATCTGTTAAATAAACCCCCTCCCCTGGCCAGTTTTAGGCTGATTTATTATTGTTCCCACACTATTCCTGTCAAAGAACCTCGCAATAATCCTCAACAGCTGCCGGCCAACAGGTGCCGCCGAATAACACTGAAACGCTCAGCCACAAGCTCGAATCAATTCTGTCTCCTTCACTGTTACAGTCAGGCACGCAGAGCAACTGAGGCATTTTTAATCTTACCTTTAATATCCTTCACAAACAGGTGAGGAACTGCACCCACTGTGTCTGGAGAAAGTGCGCTCCCGCCATGATCATTGCTCCCCCAGGCCACACATTTTATGAGGTAGGTATAAAATTTACAGGGAAGGTCATCATTTGAAATCAAAAGAGAGCGAGGAGGCAGCAACAAATGGATGTATTCTCTGCCTCACACGTCATATTCAAGGGTTGAAATTTTAAAACGTGCTCATTTGCAATCTCTGAATCTTTATCAAAGCAAATTAAACTGGTTTTGTCCTTTGTGGATCTGTAATCATCATCTTTTTCTTCTAACTGCTTCTCTCCTTCAGAATATGGACATTTGAAGTCATAAAAGGTCAGATATTTAATTGATAACACCATATTTTCTTTCAAAAGGATTTTCATTTTTCTAAAGACCCATTCTATTTTTCAGTTGGAGTGTTGGATTAAGTACACTGTGACTTCTAAAAATAATTATCCACATTAGGAGGAAATGGGAAATATATACCTTTCTATGATATAAAAGAATCACAACATTCAGTCTTTACTAAATTTGACCCATAATTCTAAAGTACTTAGAAGAAAAAACAGGAATCCATGATTGTTGCACAAGGGCTTGCGATCTGGCAGGGAGGGCAGTTCATTTATTTCTACCATTTGGCTTAAACATGGATATATCTTTATATTAAATAAGCCTCAAACTGGCTAAAAAGATAACACTTGTAATGTGCTCTTCATAGACTCTTTCAGAAGACGACAATTTCCCCATGGCCCAGATGAGAATAAATGGCGTGATGTCTTCCTCAGTTGATTTCACATATTAGAGATACTGGTATGTTTAGTGTAAATGAAGATATTCTTCTCTAAGGACTATGTTTATAGCAAAAAATACAAAAATCACCCACTGGTATGTAGGTCTTTGGATAATGAGATAAAAATCATAGAAAATATTGTTCTCAGCAACCTGCTTCCTTTAATTTTGTGTGAATCTTTTACAAAATCCCTGCAAATGCTTTATCAAGTAATCTCTTCTCTTGCCCAAGATTCTGACAATATGCAGATCCTGACTTTATCATCACTTCAGGAATACTATTTTAAAAGATGGGGGAAAAAGGGTTACATAGTACTGAACATAAATTTTTATCATTATCATAAATTGTTATCAGAACTATTACCATCATCAATATCATTAATTCACATTTAGGTATAATACATAGCAAATAACTAGCACAATAACTAATTTTAAAGGGAAGTCTATCAAATGCTAATGGAGGATGCACTGTATTATTTGTATTGATTAAATGCCACCAAATCACTTAGTGTTTTATTGGTAAAATAGGGAAAATATTTCTACTCCCTCAGAGTTACGATTAAGCAAGATTATATGCAGGATTATCAAGAACTGGCAGGATCACTTTCCCTTGGTGAATGAACATCTCTTACCTTCACTACACTTCAGAATCCTGTTTTGCTTAGGTTCAGCTGCCTTACATTGCCTCCTCCCTCGGAGGAGTAATCATAAAATTGAGAAGCCAGACTGCAACAGTTACGTCAGTGAATGTACCACGATTTCTGCGAGCTCTGGGAGAAAGATTAGCATCAGCCTAGGAGGCAGCGTCGTCGTATCTGATAGCACAGCTAATGACATCACGTGCAAGAGCAAAACAAGCACACTGTCATTGTCTTCCATGAATTCAGTTCTGAACGACCCAGCATAATGTACACTGATTATTTTCTTGCAAATCATACAGCTGCTAAAATGGGGGAAGGAATAGTCTCAAGGATGTATTTCATTAATTTTAGAACTGCCCATAAAATCTGACAATTTGTGTCAGTGTTGCTGCCGAAAAACCAATAAAGTCCGTATACCATAGCAGCATGCAGGAAGTGCCAGCAGGATCTCCATCATCTGATGAATCAACTGCACCCCAAAGACAAACTAATCAACACAGGCCATTTTACTGACAATACACTATGTCCCCATATTTCAGAAAGGCAATTTAGCATGCTTCATGTGAAACAGCTCTTAGGGAGAAAAATGGCAACCTAAAATCAAGAAAATAGGCTTTTGGTATTTCAGACTTATTTCTCCATCTGAAAATCCTATCCAAAGAGGTTCTGTTGGCTAAGTCTCCAAAAGTGAATAGAATATTAGAGTAATTATACACAACATTTACAAAAAATGGCAGTGATTGTTTAATCACATTAAACTGCATATGCCTTAAAGAAATCATACTGACTTAACATTTCATATGGTAAATATGAAGGATAAACATAACTGTAAACTAAGTTGGATAGAGGAGACATAGGAGAGGTGATTGGTACGGAGGCACGATGCTCGTGAGTGGATTAACCCCCTGCAGCACATCGCTGAATGTGCTTGTTATGGTTTGGATCTAAAATGGCTCCCAAAAATCCTATGTCTGGAAGGTGATTGAATTATGGGCACCATAATCACTAGGAGATTCATCTTTTCATGAATTTAGCAGCTGAATACACTGTTTGAAGGTAGAACCTGGCTGGAGATGGGTCACTGAGGCTTCGGACTCCAATGGTATCTTCCCAGTTGCCCCACACCTCTTTGTTCTCTGCTTCCTTTCTGGGTGCTATTAAATATGCTGCTGTTGTACATGAGGCCCTTTTACCATGCTGTTTCTGCCTTACACTCATTCAAATTTGGACTGGATGCACTGGAAGCTTGGAGCTGAACAAAACTCCTGTCTTTCTAGTGGTGGTTATTGCATATTTTATCTCAGCAATAAGAAAGTGACTCATAAAAATGTTGTTAGGGAGTGAGGGCCACTGAATGTGGACATTCAGGTTGTGCCTTTGGAGGATTTTTCTCTCACTGATGTTCCTACCCGTTCTACTTCCAGGATGACTAACTGAGCAGTTTTAGTCCAGCATGTCTTTTTATCGCGATGTTTCTACTTGGAGCAGGCCAACCATGGACTGAACACCGAAACAAAAACTGTGACCTATAGGAATCTTCCTCTAATTGTGGATATTGGTGAGAAACTAGACAAATTATAAAACTGGTAAGACTATAGCTGTTGTTTAACTACATGGGTCTGTGGATCTGGAGCTTATGGAAATGGTTTACAAGAGGAGCTTGGAAAAGTTTGGAGGTTCTCAGTAGAGAAACCCTAGAATATTGTAAGCAAATTCTGATGGGAAACTTGGTCAGAATTTAGAAGACAGGAATGCTGATAAATTGTAAAAAGTAAAACCTGAGCTCTTGAGATTTTATTTAGTAGTGAGAACTCTATTGGGAATTTGACCTGAATCTAATCACATCATATTCTGACAAAAATAAAACAAAACAAAAACACTCCACATTTCTCCATTTTCTAGTACTATGTGAGGCTATGTTTGAAGGCACCAGACTAATTTATTTGGCTAAGAAAATTTCAAGGTAGCCCAACATTAGGATGTGCAATGAGTACTCATGATAAATATTAGTTCAATTACAGAAGGAATCAGAAGCAAAAAGCACAGCAGAAATATTTTCTAAGCTTAAATTTCATTCCAAAAAATAAGTATGTTTAAAACTATAACTGAGCAAGGAGTAGTTGTGGAAGATATTAGCACCATTAACAAAACCAAGTACTTTGACCTAGAAGAAGAAACATACCATGTAGCCATTGCAGGAATCAGTCAGACTCTTCACATTATAGACTCACAGGAACAAAATTCTAGACATTTCTCATCAGAAAAGAGCCCCTTATGGTTGAGAAGGGACCCCCAGGGAATAGTTTCCCAGAATTCACTGCTCTCAGACATCTAGGCACTCAGAGGCCACTGGAGGTGTGATCCAATGGGGTTCAGCTACTGCTTTCAGAGGATGTGGCAAGGTTGGTATTGTTCACATGATGCAGATAGTCGAGGAATGGAGAATATAAGAACTATAAGATCATGTATCCTTCCATTTAGATAAAGGAAGGACTGGAAGGCCAGGGAATGTGCCCTTCAGAAGTAAGGATATAAAGCAATGGTAAAGAAACAAAAAGTGCAGTAGAAACCTCCAGGAAATCCCAGACCTCAGGAAAATAGAACATTTGCTAAAGAAACTCATGGGCAGTAAGGGGAGTAAGGTCAAGAGAGAGGTCATGTTGATTGCAACTAGCAAGTCTATTACCGTGGGGCTGCTAAATTCCTCTGTAACCTACCCCTGCTTGTGGATGTCAACCATGGAATTGCAAGACTTAATGCATGCTTTATTATAGTTTGGTCTTTCTTTGGTCCTGTTGTTTTTCTCCCTCTATTCATCCCTTTTGAAATGAAACTATTTGGTTTGAGACTATATATCTTGGATGAAATGAAAACTACTGAGCTAAAATAAAATTCTTCCCTCTTAAATTATGGGTCTCAGGTATTTTCTCATCAGTGGGAAAGCTTACTACTAGAGAACACAGTATAATTAAATAGACCTCAATGTTACAGAGGATTTACTTTCTGAAAGCAATTTAGGAGGAGTACTTGCATAGCATACAGAATGCTCAATCCACCTAATATTTATTAAGGGCCCACTAAGTGCCAGTCAGACTTTGCCAAACAATATGTAGTGCCCAGAGATTAGAGACATCTTTCTAGAAGTTCACCTCATAGTACAGAAACCAGCAGCACTGGTGTCAAAAGATCAAAGGGATTTTCCCAATTGCCCCTTTCTCCTACAATCTTTCATAGCTTACCCAAATCCATTTCAATTAAAGAAACCCAAATGAAGTGTTTTCCTGCCAATCTAGCTAAAAGTTCCCTTGCTTTCTTTCCACCTGGTCATTTCTGCTGTACCCTCTAAATAGATACACAGATCCTGAAGGGAAAGAGACATTTGCGCACCAGTGATAACAGTGAGTGATAAATGATATATGTTTGAAGACCCAATGTGAGCACAAAGAAGTGCTTGTTCAAAGACCAAAATGTCTGGAATAGCTTCAGAATAGTTTTTAAAGGAGAGATGTTGCCCATGCAAACAAATGAGTCAGATAAGAGAGGCGGAAGTGAAGCTCATGCACTTCCCAGCAAATGTGCAGAGCAGCCTGAGCAGAGTGTGGTCTGTTGCTGACAGAAGGGTCAAAGGTTGGCTTTGCACTAATGAGCAGTGACCGGATTATAAGGAAGATATATTCCTGTTACAAGTTTTAATAAAATTATATGTCAGAATCCTGGGGAATCCTTAAGACAGCATTACACAGGGATTAGATGAGGGCAGGAGAAGTAGAAAGAGGACTGCTGATGACCAGTTTAACAGGTGGTTCAGAAATCACGGGAAGGACATGCTGAATGAAGGCACTCACTGTTGGACTGGGCACATTTTGGAGATATCAGAGGCGATGACTGAGGGACTTTGTGATCCAGTGGATGGTGACCATGAAAGAAGACCCCAAAGTCTACGTCGTCACATGGATGGAAACATGGGAGACAGCAGCACTGATGATGTCCAGAGCAGCTGTGAGCCACACAGGCCCTGGAAAGTCAACCTCCAACTGGCTCGTGTAGAGACAGAAGTCTGGCCAGAGTAACTCACACTCAAATTCCATCCCCACAGTTCAAACCTTCCTAACAACAAAAACAATGTTCTAATTCCAAAGGCGTATTCCTCATTCTGTTTCTAACTGGAGAATGCTTTATCTTTTTCCTCTATAACCCTTGCCTCCATTAGTTTCCATAGAAACTGCAGGATTGCACATCCTAGTGTCAGATGTAGCCCCAAATAGTTACAGCGAGGACCAGGGATTCAGCTCCGTGGCACTTGCCTGCCTCACAAGCACAAACACACAGTCCTGAGTTTGATCCCCAGTACTGAAAAAAAATATCAGTGGTTTGGATGGATCAGCACCAGCAGGGATCATCATTGCGTCCCAGTTTCTTTGTCTTTTACATTTGTCTTTCATTTTGTCTGCTCAGGCTTGTGTCCTACACTGAACAGGAGACCGGAGCAGAGGTTTCTGGTACCATTTCAGAGGCTAAAAATAATTCTCACCCTTCGTGGAGGCTTGAACCACGAGCAAGCACCTACTCAGTAGAACCCCTCAGACTGGAAGGGTCCCCAGTAGAATGCACCAATATGGTATCATTCACCGAAGTCAGAAAAACATCACCCAGTTCTCATCCTCTAAATAAAGACAAATATGTCAAGTTGAATAAATGAAGAGTTTCAAAAAGATAGTAAGCTCTTTCAAAACCACTTTACAATTCCCACTAAAAGGCTGAGAAAACTGTTGTGGAGAGAATATCATTTTACATATATGGTAACACACCAAATGAAATGTCTCACAGTCCCCATTATGAAGGTTGAGATTTTAAAGACTAAGCAAGTTAAATTCCTATATAGCAAGTAAAGTTTGCTGCCAATATAATTTATTCAATTGTAGATGTACTGAAGAAAACATAACAAACTAATAGTGACATTGATGGGCCCCTTTACCTTTATGCATTTATTATATTGCATTTTCCATAAAATAAGGTTGTTCACAACAAACATATACTTTCCTTAAAAATGGTATAAAATAGAAGAATAATCAGAGTCTCCAGTGTCCTCTCCCCACAATTTCAACCACTACTCACAAACGAAATCACCTTCACAAAACTATGGTAAGAGATCACTGTACTTTGGTTTTGCATAACAAAGAAAAAATAGATTGAAGAAAGCAAGAAGCAAGGAATTTCCCTTGTCATCATCACCCCAGCCCCAAGTAAAGAATCCTGAAGAGAAAAACCTCATGCATGCGGAAGGAGAGGAAATGAAGTTGAGGCGTTGGACTACCATGATGAAACAGCAATTGGCAAAGCCCCAGCATCCCTGGCCCCATGCTAGGGCACACAGCAGAGCTGCTGGACCTGCATTTGCCTAATGGTCACCATCCCTTTCTCAATCGCACACAACACATTTCTGAGAAAGCTTGCATCAGTTGGGGAAGAGGACAAGGAATGTACATAGCAATTTCCTTCAAACTCAGTGACAGGCCAGTAGGGGCAGATCTCAAGAGCCATTCTTTCCATGCCTCTGGACCCAGCCCATTTCCAGGTAGACACCCATAGCTCCAGTGGGACTGACTTACTGTTAGGCCAGTAGCACCTGCAGCTGGAAGTAGTGCTATTGGGTCATGATTATGTGACAGCAGGAGTAGATATGCCACAGTTCCTTGGCCTTGGCCTGCTCTTTACTGCCCAGGTCTCACTAGGCTGTAGGCTCCAGGGTCTACCAAACCCTGTGTCCTTCACATACCCCAGTAGCATGACATAAAGAATCATTGCCTGCTTTGGGATAGAAGGAGGAAGGTGCCAAGGCACCACTAGGGTCAAGCTTTTCATGGTGAAGCCCAGTTCTGAGCAGAATCCTACAGAGGTAAACCATCAGCCAGGACTGTAGATGGGACATTTGACCCTCTTTTACTTCAGGCAGAGACCTGGAAGGACAGATGGCCCTTTATGGGCACTTATTAAGTCCATGCTAATCCACATACCAGGCGCTGATCTACAACAATCTTGGGCTGGGGCACCTGCTCTTGCTGAAATTGCTGACACCCTAATGGTGCAGTCACAACATTGTGACTCTGGACTCAGAGTCATCTAGCAGCAGTTATCACGAGTTCAAAGGAAATAAGCAGCCTTCCTGAAAAAACAAAGCCAGAACAGTACTAGGACAAACGACTGACCTCCCAGGGTACAGAAATTATTTACACCAATTATCTTCAAGAACTCAGAGAACTATGAGCTCATCTAATGGACAAATTAAGGTGACAGAAAGTGATCATAAGGGACTAATACATACAAAATTCTTACAGAATGTAAAATAGAACTGTTATGAGCACTCAGTGAATGACAAGAAAGCACAGCAAAACAAATTAGTAACTTATCAGAAGAAGCAAATGAAAAATGTAATTTTAAAATGTCAAGAATCCTAGAGCTAAAAAAAAAAAAAACACTAGACAAACAGAAAATCGTGACAGATGGTGCTCACTAATAACAAAATATATGGAATTGAAGAAAGAATCAATAAGCTTGAAGAGAAACAGCTTGAAAATACTTTTAGAAGACTAAAAGGCAAAAAAGTAGAAACAAATCTTATGGGAGTTTTGAGACAGCAGTAAGAAACAAAAATGTGGCTTCCTGGTGTTTAAGGAGGACTTGAGAACATCATAGGACAGAAAACTTATTCAAAGACATAAGAGAAAGCTTCTAAATTTAGTGAAAGATACAAATATTGAAATACAAAAATATCTGAAGCTACTAGTCATATTTAACTCAACAATTTCTACTGGAAATATACTATAACCAAAGTTTCAAAAGTTGAAGACAAAAGATTCTCAAGGAGAAAAAAATATCTAGAAATACTCTAATTTCAGACTATTAGCAGAAACTTTACAGGCCAAGAGAAAGGGGGATCCTAACATCACACTGCTGAAGAGAAAGAAAACAGTTGCCCGCACATAATACTACACCCAGCAAAACTATCTTGTAGAAATTAAGGAGAAATAAAGACATTTCCAGGAAAATAAGAATAGAGCATTTACCACTATTGGACTTGTCCTACAAGAAATTCTTCCAACAGAAACAGATTCTAACAAGTAAGAAGGAAATATGAGAAGACAAAAGTTGCAAATTCAAATTGTCCTAATATTATAAACTTGCTTTAAAAGCCATTTAAAGTTTTAGTACTAACATCAAAGACAATAATTAAAAATAGTAATAACTAAATTAACATTATAGGAGATAGGCATCAAAAATATGTAAAAATGGACAACACCATTCAAATATGGGGAGGAATAGAGTGTAAACATAGGGTTTTCTTATTAGTTCTCTCTCTCTGTCTCTCTCTGTCTGTCTGTCTCTCTCTGTCTATTTCTTTTCTGGATTTTCCAATCCATACTTCTATGTTAAAATGTTATAATTTCAGAATAACTTGTTATACAAGAATCTGTTTATAAGTCTCATGAATATATCTTTTTAAAAAGACATCTCAAGACAGTTCTAAATAAGAGATTAGAACACAGAAATGGTGCAGATATTTTTGAAAACAAAATAATGATAATGGAATACATAAATAAACATATAAGCCCGCAGTAAGACCAAAAATCTATATACATAAAACTAAGAAGTTGTGTGTGTGTGTATGTCTATCTGTCTTTCTATCCATATATGCAAATATAATGGACCCTGGATTTATGAATTCGATTGTTACCTAATGGCTGGTCGTACTCAGGTTGGCTGTAAATCAGTACAGCTAAGTTCTGGATGTTTACCTGGGTACACGCTATAGATAAAAAGGAGCAGATGAATCCTTCATTAACCTAATTAACCCATTGTTAGTATTTCAGGCCAGTCATAATTTGAGGGTCCACTGTACTGCTTTCTTCAAAGTAAGAGGGTTTGGGATTAATTTATAGAACTTTAGAATAATTAGAACACTTTTGCAGAATAAATATACTGTGAATTAGTCTCTCAGTATCAGTGAATTAATATTCACGTATATAGCTTACATTTTATTAAAACTGTAAAATTACTTTTAAGTTAGTGAAGATATATGAAAGTAATAAAAAGTAAAAAAGTTATTAATACTCATCAATTAGGTAAAATACTCCATTTGAATGTTGCAAGTTCCCATGAAAAATAAGCTTTAAGTTTTAATGATAATTTTATAATAAAACCATATGACATACCAATAAGATAAGTAATATTTATAACATAATAGCATATCAGAAAAAATTGAAATAAAATCAGGAAAAAGTACATTTTTCTTAATTTGTAAATTAAAATAAAAGAAAAAAATGAGTACACAATTTATTTGACTCAAATCAATGTGCATTTACTGAGAAGGCAATGTGTTATTCTCTTATAATTTCATAGTCCACACAACAAAAAGTGTCCTGAGTCTGTGTTGACATGCATCCTTGTTAAACTCTCCAGGAATTCAGATACAGGGAAGTTGGGGAGTACAAAGACGTGATTCAGGGTGATAAAAGCACTGTCATCATCATACTTCCGATTAAGAACAATGCTCCCAACTCCTTTCAACCCCAGAAATAGGTCGCATATTTCCCTCGTCCTCAGTACTTCTAAATCAATATTATTTCATCTTTTTATTTTTCCTTCTAGAAATCTCAGCTTACTTAAAACTGCAGGCATTGGCCAATACCGCTCATTACCACCTAAACGACCTTTCATTTATTAGTTTAAATTTACTTTCTGGTCCATTTCTCTTCCTACCTCTACCTACAGGTGAAGAATGTCTTCACGGATCCCCACCCCCGGCCCGCCCCCGCTGTGCTAAGGCCCTCGCTTCCATCTGGATCTCTTCACACCGCATCTGTACCTGCCTCACCTGTCCCAGCTGCCAGACCTCAGTCAGTGCAGGGTTCTCCCTTATCATCACCTTCACACTGCCTTCCCTCTCTCCTCCCGGCTTAACGGTGGATACTGTGGACCACTGTTCAGATTGCTTCCTAACAACCTCTCCTCTTTTCTTTTGTTAAGAAAATAGCTCCATTTTTAAAAGTCGGAAATGTGAACATCTTATCACCGATCGACGTTCTTGAAGAGCTAGTCTGTGTCTCCAGTTCCAATCCTGATCCGTCTACTCTTCTCTTCTCTTACTTCACTGTCATCTCACTGGCGAACTGTCCGTGACTTATTTCATGCAGGCCAACTGCTTTCTGTGACGCTGCCTCATTTTATCCCCTTCTAGCTCTTCCCATGAGTATTATTACATTACTTTGTTTTTAGTATCTACAAAAAGATTTATAAAAGATAAAAGGTTACTTTTTGTTTGCATTTATGTTATCAGCACAAAATAAATTCATGTACATATTATTAGAGGGAATAAAAGGGAAGTAATAAGTGATTAAGGTTTAACTACAGATTTGTAAAAGTATCAAAAAATTTAAGTTTTATTTAGTAGTCTTCGAAAAAAATCAGTATATTTTTCATGTACTAATTATGCTCATTTTGTTTTACTTAAAAAAATAAGTTAAGGTACATAAATGTTCATATATAGAAAACCAGCTTTGATCACACAAAAATTCACAAAAAGAAAACAAATTGGTGGTCAAAGGGTTATTTAATAGTTATTTTTAAAAAAGAGCAATTGTAGTATATAAATTCAGTTTTATAAACTGAATTGAAAATAGCCAGACAGAACCTAGTATTTACTGAAGGGGGGTTAAAAGCATTAAATAATAGAAATTTGGTAAACTGTAATATCTATAATGAATTCTGTGATTCATGGAGCATGAAATAACTCAGTGTACACCTGAATACAAAAATCTAAAGAATAATGAGATTTCTTTACTAAGTATCTAGCACCTTAACCTCATTCTATGGAAACATTTACTCTTCCAAATAAATCTGGTATTATACTAAGTATAAAGAGTTAGTATTAAATAGCTATTGTCTTTGGCATATAATATATATGAAGACTCTGACCTTACAAAATCATTTCCATTATTATATAACTTAATGTAATATACTTTTACAGACTTCTAATATTCTCTATGCAGAAAACCAAACTCATGAATATAATTTCTCATTGTCTCTCAATTTTAAAGGGAAGATTTATTAGAGTTATTCTTTAAATGATATCTTTAAAATAATCTCAATAAAATATATCAAAGTTTATTTTCTATTTACTCTTCATTTTCAAATATGGAACTTTATGAAACAATCTAATAGGAATAATGCAAGCATACAATGTGTGCACCTGAGAGCATGAAATGAACTGAAATAAATAAGAAATGTAAGTTTAAATAGTGTGCAACTTATTTGAGAAATTCAAGTATAAATAAGCAAGATAAAAGATAGATAATAGGAAGTAGAAAGATACTTTTCCAAATGAGGAAGGGATGGGAGAAGAAAAGGAAGGGGAAAAGGATTTTTTAAAAGGGAAAGTTGAGAAATTGAAATAGAGCTTTTTCCCACCACGCCTGGCACCGTGGTATGTGCTTCTGATTGCTGGTGGGCATGAGTATCCACACCCAGTGTTGCTGTATGTAGTTACCTGGATGAACCTGGGTCCTTGCACTTGCAAGACGGGGGCTGGAACCACTGAACTAAATCCCTGGCCCAAAATATAGCTTTTTTAAATGGGAAGAGAAGGAGCTGGAGGGATTGGAGGGGAAGGGAATGGAAAAGAATTAAGATACATGTGTACATGTACAAACTCCTCATGATAAATGTAATCATGTATGCCACATATGTATGAATAAAATGCTTTAAAAATAAATTATAAGCACCCTCAGGAGGAAGAAAAACAACAGTCAAGTAAATATTGACTGAAACTACCACGGGGAATTCAAAATGTATCAGAATCTAATGTACCAGGTTTACCACTTTGACATTTCCACATGTGGCATTGTGTATGATAACAGAGCTTATGCACTCCAACTCAGTATTTATAAATAGCACCATGGTCTTAGCAGGATGCACTTAGCTAGCTATAAGTATATCAAGCTAGTTCAGTGATATATGCTCCCAAATTCTCAGTCTTTGAAATAATTCACCAGTATTTTGCTCTTCTCTTTTGTCTTTGACATACAAATGCAGGAGTGGAATCATCCCACAAATAATTTTGATCCATCTTTTTGTATTTAGACCACTAATTTTCAGAAGTTGCAGCCTGCACAATCTACTCTGTCTTATTCTATAAGGCTCTTTTGTTATTAATATCCAATTCTCTAGTCCTTAGCATTGAAGTAACATTTAACTCTTAAAATTGAACTCACAAAACTACTCTAGTCATCAAACATAAAGCTCTCACTTGAAATTAATATGCTACCAGTATCTTAAATGTCACAGTATATTGTTCAAGTTGATTAGTCTTTAATTCAAATGTCCACATTCTTGACATTTAATATATCCTTGGATTTAAGAACCTTGTTAATTTTCTTCTGTATCTATTAATTATAGTAATTAAATGAGAAGGACCAGGTGGAACTAGCAGACTATTCTTTTCTTTCAAGGAGATCTTACCTCAGAAACACTGCTTCTCTCTAGAACATATTTTACAGCTTATATTTCAAAAACATTTTTGCTCAAGTAATAAAGGTTTCACATTTTCTCTCTTGAAGCCACAACAGTCAACCATAAGAATTATATATGAAGTTTGTGCTAATTTTAAAAGGTAGAGAGCAAAGATACAGATAATGTTTCATGTGTGTGGCGAGTGAAAGAAAAGACAGACTATTCATGGTCTGCTAGTGTGTAATGACACATATAATGTGCTCTCAGTGCAATGTATAAAATATAACATATATAAGTAAATTTGAGTTTAAATTATACATCCCTCTTGGGTTGCCTAGCAACCCAGAGGTACCAGGAGCCACTGTCAAGACAACATGATTGAAGTTATTGAGAAGTAACTGTTCATTCACTGTTCGGTCAGGAAGTGTCTACATTTTGTGTCAATCCTGACTGGCTATATCTCCAGCTTCTGGCTGGTCTGCAATGTCTTCTTATGGAAAAGAAAGTGCTTTATTACTTTCACTTAGTTTTTCAGTCAGCATGTCTGTGGACAGGAGAGATGTGAATCCAGAGGATTGTGGCTTTGGTGATTTAAACTAAATAATCTAAGTCCTTACTGGGATGAAGTGATTTCATCTATGAAATCTTTCCATATATCCCAAGGTGGGTCTCAGTGTTAAGCAGAGTGACATGCTTGACATGTAATGATCCAAAACAATTTTTATTTAAAATATTCAGCTATTTTAAAAGAAATTTCCACTTTTTCTTTGAGTAACCTTGTTCATAAATGAGATTTAGGCCTTCCTTTTAACATTTTTTCCTAATTTATATACAGCTCTCTCTTCACAGCACGTAGATACCGTGATGCCTGTAAAGTACTTAACCATCAATAAAAGGATAAGACAAAAAGACAAAGCTAGAGGGGAGGAAGAAAAATCACAGAACAAACCAAATGCCACAGCTGGTGCCATCCTGTTCTGACCTCACTAATCAGAAATTCTACTGTTTTCTCCACTATGCAATGAAGGTCAGTGGATACAGCACATACCAATCTGCTGTTTTAATTTAAATAGGACCACTTAGCACACCTCTGCATAAGGGTTCCCTTTCCACGTTAGTTCCTGGACCCTCTATTCAATTATCTTGAATTTTAAAAGAAAACTGTAGCACAAATGACAGTTCTTTGACTGCTTTGTCATTTGCATATCATTTTTAATTTGCAACATTTCTTCATTTAAGTGACTATCTCTCAAAAACAGATACAATCTGGCCACAGAATAATGTTTTTAACTTCAGCAATCCATGAGACTCTTGAGGGATAGATCTTGATACCTTAAGTTTCCAACTACAACAAAACCATAATGAACTCACAGTTGAACTCCTTATTAGTACCAGCTCCTGTTGTATAATAAAGGTTTTTCACTCCCTAGAAATGGCAGCTGGCAGGACTTGCTGGCTTCAGTGACTGGAGTCAGAGGGTGATTTCTAGTCCTCACAAATTTGAAATCCCATTATACACCTTTCAGATTCCTCACAAATACCCCAAATATCATAACTGTGAATGCTAAATCTATGTCAAATATATATCACTGCATTTGAATTTCTAACATTTGGCCATATCAATTGCTATATACCACGTGCTATAAGTGGTTTTTAAAATAATTCACAAGGGTCAGCGATGTAGCTGAACACCACTGCACTTGCCTGGCAAGTGCAAGGCCGTCAGTTCAGTTCAATTCCCGGTATCTCTCTCTCTGTCTCTCTCTCCCTCTGTCTCTCTCATTCTCTCCTCTCTCTTTCTGTCACACACATACACACACACACACACACATTCACAAACATATATATGCAAAGTATAAGTCACAACAGCAAATCTCTGTTGTGATTTAAAATAATATGAACATAAAGAAGTTAACTGCTAGACAATGAATTGCTGGACTATGAACTGAAGTTAACACTCAACCGAGTATTTCAAGGATGCTGAGTTCATTAAAAGCTGAACACATATATAAAAGTTAAGAACACATAGGAATTATTTATGGAAATTCAAATCTAAAAGGTTAATTTGCCTAAAGGTAACATCATTTAATTAGATACATACTCCCCATCTTGTATTATCTTGTCTTAAATTAGATTTTATAGTTAACCGTAAGATTTACTTGAAGGATTTCAAGAAGGTACCAACTAGCAGACTTTTGTGCACTAACAAAACAGAAATAGTCCTTTAGAATCATGCTTTTTATTTCACTATTTAATATGAGAAGCACATTGTTTTATCTTCAATTTACTGTTAAGAATTTTAAAATGAGTTTGTATGCAACATTATAAACTTGACTGTATTTTACTTGGAAAAGAATGGTAAAGCAAATCTGAAGATGATTTTTTGCTGGTGGAATAGCTTGGTGTACGTTCATCCTCTTCCATGTTGGAGAGCACTAACTGCACCACCAGGAATATTTCCAGACTGCTGAACAGCTTTGAGATCAATAGTGGAAGGAGGAAGGGCTGTGTCAAGTGACAGAGATTCTATTTGTAAACCAGTCGTCGTTGTGGGGGTGGGGGGTGAAAATCAAGGAAAATAAAATAAACTTTCTCAAAAGGACGCTGTTCTTGGGAGGCAAGAGATCAAAAGCAGAGCATTTTCCCTCTACCTGGAGCAGTCCCAAGCCTCAAGAACTTACTCTTTAATCAAAATCTAACTTAAATAATCAGAGTTCTTTAAACTTATTGGATCACAAGCTTTTATCCAACACTGAAGAAGTAACAAGGGAACTGTCCTTTTAGTAGTGACTTAACAGAACATTGAACAGATGGTTTCTTTGCTCTGTAGGGGTTCTTCTGTTTTTTCACATGAGGATCTATGCTGAGTAAAAGACCTCTGCACATAAAAAAATGTAATACGAGATTTATGTATGGACGATGCACCAAATACAGCTCCAATAAGAGCAGTTAATTATTTATTTTAGCGTATGATGAAAGTGTTTCAGATTAAAGCTTTTTAATAAACAATGAGCCCTATGATTAAGGCAAGATAAATAAGATTAAAAGTAGCCTATTTGAAAACAAAACAAAAATACAAGGTAGTCTTTACACTACACTTGGCTTAAGGCAAACATAAATATTTAACTGGCTGCGTGAGGAAGTTCACTCCTTCCCAGATACAGAGCTCTGTGGGTACTGTTCATTACCTTTGGCTGGGGAGTAGGAGCTGCCCTTTGCAGGATAGACTGGAACAGGTAGTTGAAGCACCGAACAACTTGTTAGGAACTTAGATGCATATTCATATCTGAAAATGTATGTTTTCCTTGCTAAGTTACACAATTTAGATATTTCACACGTCTTGTGTTTGTTATTTTATTCCTACGAGTTAGAGTAAAGTGATTCCCCTTAAGCCATAAATAATCAATAATTAAAGTAATAACTTGTTTCAGCAAACCAATAGAAAATACAGAAGAGAATAATAAATTCTTCTCTGAAGTAGCACACAGACCGAGGACCTGGAATACAGAAAAAACTAATAGTGTATTGTATGCTATGAATGCCTACTAAATACTCTCCTGAGATAAAGCAGTACCTGATATCCTGGCTGGTACTATAACTTGGTGTTTGGTTTTAACAAAGCTATGGTAAGGAACCAGCAATCATTTAAAAATAACATATAATCATTCTGTGTTCTGAATGCCTATGTAACCTCCTCCAAGAAAACTCCTTAAAGCTGAATGGGATCTGTGTCTTTGTCAAGGCTGACTAAGGTCCCAGATCCATCCTGTGTTGCAGTGAGCTGCCCGTACGAACAAGGAAGTGGTCAGAATCAGCCCAATCAGAGCAAGCACTAGCCTCCATAACAAGTAACGTCAGCAAGTGCGACAAGGCGATGGGGAAACAGTAGGGAGCAGGGACAGATGGTGGGGACAGATGAAAGAAACAAGCTGCATTATGCAGATGTGACCACTCCCGAAAAGATTATAAATCTCATGAATTGCAAACATGTACCAATGAAAAATATAAAATGAGAGCAAACAAGCAGGCCCTCACCAGACATGGAACTTGCTGCCGCCGTGATCTCAGACACGCCAGTCACCAGCACTGTGAACAAAGAAGCCCAGTGGGTATGGGAGTTGATAAGATGGATGATTACTCATAACTCTTGCAGTCAGTTCATTATCTACTAAAGCAGTCAGACAGGCTGCTCGTTTGTGTGGATAATCTCTAATCCTTAGGGTGCCGTGGAAGGCTGGAATCATGGAGTCCACCCAACGGAGAACTCGAATACTTGGGACAAGGGTCCCGCCATCTCCCAGCTCAGCTGGAGAACTTACACCAAGGACTTAATGCATATTCAAGGCTGAGTTGCTAGATGCCTCAGGCTGGGCTTGAACTTGTGATCTTCCTGCTTCATCCTTCCTAAGTGCTGGAATCACAGGGTGCACCACCTCATCTGACTGGATGCATTTTTTACTACCAATCCTACAATCAGGAATTTGAAGGAAGAAGTCCCACTTCCAGCTACATTAAAATACTTGTTAAAGTAAAATACCAATGTCATCATGTATGTATCACAGAATTAGAGAAGCTAGATGCAACCATAATTATAAAATTTATCACATTTGCAGAAAATCAAGCACCTAATATCTTCACATCATTGCCATTACCATTTCTTATAAAATGTCTTTTTAAAACAAATAATTTTGATGTTCTACAAGTAATTTATATTGCTTATGAAACCGTAGCTCCTGTCTTATTTTTATAGTGAATTTTCCAAGAAAAAATAATTTCATTTCTATTCAATATTCCATTCACTCGATTGATTTTAATAGACTTCTTTAAATTATCAATTTCAGCCTGAGAAAATTTCTGAGTTTTAAAAATTGAATCCTTCTGTTATATATTTGGTTCAAATCTGATGAAATATAATTTCAATCAAGCATAGAAAATAAAAATTAAGTAAATTTATACCAACCATACAGTTTCAAAGACTAAGAAAGATTTCTAACAGTATAAATTCTAAAAAGTTGTGAAAAGCCCAGGGTCTTGATTCCTTCTGTCATTATTAAGACAAAATACCGAACATATACAATTTAAAGAAAGAGAGATGTACTTGGCTAACTTTTCAGAAGTTCGTCGTTGGACGCTGGAACAGCCTGGTGGAGATGTCAAGTCAAAGGAGCCGCTTACATCGTGGTGGTCAGGAAGCGGAAGGAGAAGGGAGGAGCCAGGAGGGAGACATCCACTCCCAGGTCATACCCTGGGATCTGCCTTTTCTGACAAGGCCCCACTAACAGCTGTGCCCAGCCCCTGAACTCATGCTGGATGGATGAATCCACCAAGGAGTATGTGACTCAACCACCTTCCAAACGCCTGACCTTAGATCTAAATCATAAGCCAGTGAAAGGCTCCCTTTCTCCGTGGAGCCTGCTCCCGTCCGTATATCTCTGCTGCCACTGTTCTCCTCCCATCTTGTGCTGGCCTAACAGGTTTTGCTCAATACATAATAATTAAAACTCTCTTGCTTAAATGATTGCCAGTACAGGTAGTTTTTACTTTTTGCTTTTGTTAATGCCTAAGAACAAATGAAAGAAATTAAAATAGTATTTTCCCAGAACCAAAATTCTTTTCTTGAAATTGTTTTGTAAACATGTTATTTGACTAAACATGCCTAGTAGGAAATTTTAGAACTATAAAATAAGAGTTAGAAAAAGTAATTTTAGGAACTGTATTATATAAGACAACATTGGCATTATTAACCTGAAAGTGCATTTACATACAGCGAGATGGCATGATGGAGCAAATAAGTTACTAGGAATGAAAACTTTCATTTGAATGAAAGTACAAATATGAAAATAAAGAAGCGAAATGTAAATTAGGTAATCCTAAATGGGTATGTCAGAATGAATTTATGCATATTTTGGGCCGGGGAGTTAGCTCAGTGGTTCCGGTGCTTGTGTTGCAAGCGCAAGAATCCGGATTCAATCTCCGGTAACCACATACCATACTGGGCGTAGAGACTCACGCCCAGCAGCAACCAGTATCCACATACCACAGTGCCGGGCGTGGTGGCTCACGCCTGTAATCCTAGCACTCGGGAGGCAGAGGCAGGAGGATTGCTGTGATGTGAGTTGGAGGCTGAGCTCAGGGCCCGCCTGAACCACAAAGTGAGACCTTGTCTCAAAATAAATAAATAAATAAATAAATAATTTAAAATGCATATTTTCCATATGGTTCCCTGAGAAGACCTAGAAACCCCTACTCAATAATAGTGGTCTTCACTTCTGTTAGGGGGTCAGTCAGTTTAGTGAAATGTCTATATATAAATTCAAAGGAGGAAATATCCAAGATAATCCCACAATACACCGGAAATGACAGAAACAGTCACAAGAGAAGGGCTACAAGGACAGAGATTCCAACTTGAAGACAATCCTTCTCAGCCAGGGTTGGAACGATTTTAGCATTAAAAATAATAATAGCTACAGTGATTTAAAACACAGCAAACGCACTTTTAAAATCCATGAGTTCACAAAGATATAAAAAGAAAACTGGTCACCACTAAAGAATACTAGCAAACAAACGGTTATTTTTTCTTTTTTTTTTTTTCCAAAAATTGGAAAATAAAGGAAAAGTATCAAGTATTTGATTTGCTTTCCTGTCTGAACATCCACCAAGAGTGATTAGGTAATGATGGAAAGCTTTTTTCTATGTAAATATTCCAGCGAATACATTAAAAGGAATGATAGATCATCAGGATGATAGATAATAACAAGTTTTTTAGTATGAAATTCTTCTGGGTTTCTGTCTTTTAAAAAATGAATCATTGGATTTTAGAGCTGCATGCTTAACATTTTCAGATTACAGATCATATGACATGGTGTCTTGGATTCATTTCAAAAGAACACATGTAAGGAAGTAATTCAGCAGAGTAACAGATGAAAGTACTTAGTGAAGAGTGACAATTATTGGAGTAACGAGTAATTATTAAAGTTGATGGTTCTTTATTTCATTGCCTGAATTTTTATAGGTTTAATTTTCTTGACGATTGATATCAAACTGCTAAGTGGGTTCTAAATCGAATTTACATTTCTCATGTTTTTGTTTTTCATTCTGTGGACATTTCTCAGTCTTTTTTTTTTTTTTTTAGGTTTTTTGAGACAGGGTCTCGCTTTTGTGGTTTAGGCTGGCCCTGAGCTCAGCCTCAAACTCACATCACAATCCTCCTGCCTCTGCCTCCCGAGTGCTGGGATGACAGGCGTGAGCCACCACGCCCGGCACTGTGGTATGTGGTACTGGTTGCTGCTGCGGTGTGGGTCTCCACGCCCAGTATGGTATGTGGTTACCGGGGAATCGAACCCGGGCACTTGCGCTTGCAAGACAGGCGCCGGAACCACTGAGCTAACTCCCCGGCCCTCTCAGTCTTAAAGGTGTAAAATTTTCTTATTGTAGTCTATCTTCCTCTAAAAATTTTCCCAATTTCTCACTTCTATTTTTCCCTCCCTTTCCAATAGAATGCCTACTCCTCCTCCAACATCAAAAGACCAGAGTTTTGCCATAAGCAACTGAATAGTTTAAAATCGAATGGTAGTTTGAAGGGGTAGGCTGGTACCAGCAGTGTAAACCTTGACTAATCCATATTTTAAAAGAGCAACCTTCAAAAGATCCAGGAAACTATCATTTTCTTTCCAATCTGAACAAGGAACTGTCTGACCCACTTTTCTTCAGAGACCCATTCTATATTCAGGACCACACACACCATGGATACAAGTCTAAAAAAATGAGGTAGCCTAGGAAAGGAGTTTTTAAAGAGCTATACTAACAAGACACTGTATTGTGATTTATGTCAAAAGAATAAAAAGTAATACAATTTTTGAATGCATAATACAATTATGTATCTAAGACCTATTAACTAATTAATTTGTAGAAATTCTATTCAGAAGAGCAACTAATGGACAGTTATTAGTAAACTGAAGTACTCATGAATCTTTCTTTTATTGTTTTATCTTGGCTCAATGCGTTCAACAGACTACCTAAGTATATGCATGCAATTTATATTGTTTGTAATACAAACACTGTAGCAAGTAGTCCTCCAGGAAAGCTAAGGAATGGAATAAATTTAAGTATGAATTTTGTTATTCAAGGGACTATCAAGATTAAACTACAAAGTCAGATAAAAACCAATAGGAATGGTGAGGAATCTCTACCTGCATTTTTAAAAAAAATTTCTCACCTCCACAAAGAAATTTTGAATACCCCTCTTTAGAAAAATGTCTTTTTTATAAGGAACTTTTCATTCAATCCTGCAGAATTTGCAAGATATACTCTTTATTCTTTGGAGAAATTTGAATGATAGCAATGCTTTTAAAAGAAAATGAGAAGGTTAGCATGAAGGAGAGAGGTTGAGAGAGCTCGCATCTGGGGAAGTCTTAGGAAAGACCTTCGTTTGTGAGTAGGTCACGTGTATATGTGAGCAGACCGTTCAGGAGGAAGTTTTCAAACCTCTGTGGTAACTGAGGAGGACTAAGTCAAATTCCTATGTACAGTGACTGCAGCACCACAAGAACATGAGAAGCTGATGAGCAGGGAAAGATCACATCAGACTAGAGAGAATAATTTGCTAGTAGTTTTGAACTGCACCGGCATCGTAGCAGGAAATAAAAAGTTGCAATGGTGGAACTATGAATAGAACATAACCAAATGAAGGGAGGGCAGGACAATGGGAAGAAATAAGAATCAAGGTATATGATGCACAGGTACAAATGGCCAATGGGAAATTTCTTCATAATGTAGTAATAAAATGTACCAATAGACTCTTATTTTATTTTATTTGTTTTTTGAGACAGGCTCTCACTTTTGTAGTTTAGTCTGGCCTTGAGTTTAGCCTTGAACTCACAGAAATCCTCCTGCATCTGCCACTGAAGTACTGGGATTACAGGTTAGAATCACCACTCCCAGCATTGTGTTATGTGGTTCTGATTGTTGGTGGGTGTGAGTCTCCACACCCAGCATTGTGGTATGTGGTTACCAGGGATGAATCCCGGCCTTTGCACTTGCAAGGCAGGTGCCAGAACTACTGAGCTAAATCCTCAGCCCCTCATTTTATTTTATTTTATTTTTTTTAAGAAAGACAGAGATGGAAAGAAGTAGAATTTGCAATGAAAAATCTCACTATACAAGGGTTGAACTCACAGCAATCCTCCTACCTCTGCCTCCCAATTTCTGGGATTACAGGCATGAACCACCATGCCTGGCACTGTGGTATGTGGTACTGATTGCTGGTTGGGCATGAGTCTCCCTGCCCGGTATTGTTGTACATGGTTACCAAGGATCAAACCCAAGCTTTTGGGCGTGCAAAGCAGGTGCCAGAACCACTGAGCTAAATCCCTGGTGCCCTCAAACTGAGTCTTTAAAACTAAGCTCTGATGTGTTTGCTCCCCTGGTTAGAGTCCATCAATAAATTTCTATCACTCAAAATGAATTCCAACCTCCCACCTCCCCTATCACTCCTGCACCACAAGGGGGGACTAACCGCAGTGGCTAACCATCTAGAATGTTCTCAGTTCTTCAAAAGTATTCATTTTTCCATTTATCAGAAAAATATAAATTTAATGGAAATTCAGCCTGAAATATATAATGGCTCATAGAGAAAAGTTCATTCTCATTGACCAGAAAAACAAAAACAATGATACACCATTTTTACTCATAAAATCGACAAAAGTTAAATTTTACATTAAATTTAATGTATCTGGCATCATTTTGAAATCGACTGGCAAGAATTAGCAGGTTAATATAGATATAAAACCATTCCTAAAAATAGAAAGACACAAAAACCACACAAACATACAATACGTTGACTGTAGATACACAATATGTACATAAAAGATTTTTAATTGACAGGAAATTAGCACATTTATGACAGTATTTACTTCTAGGTAGGCAGAAGAAGAATAGGAGTTAGGATAGAAATACAGGTTGCCTGCATTTTATCACTTTAGTAAGAAAGTAAGATAACAACATGACAAAAGGTTGAGTTGTTTTAAGAACTAGAAATGGGATGATAGATTTTATTATTTCTTTTTGCCTCTATCTTTTACTTTTCTCAGTATTATAAAGCTAGTATACAAAGAAGAGACTGTTGCTAGCCTCAAAGAGTAACATAGTACACTGGTCAAACAGCATGCTGCACAGTGTGTGACTACAGATGCAGCAGGGGTTCACAGAGGGGTGGAGTCCCCACCTGATGAACCAGTGAAGGACCTTACCCCACAGTGGCAAGCAGTTAAGAGAAGAGCTGGGACCTGGGGTTGAGTGTCTGTGTTGAGGGGACTAGAACTGACTGCAGTTACAAAGGAAAGTCACCTGAGGAGAACGAGGAGGTGAAGGAGGAGGGGGTGGGAAGTGGGAGTCAATTTTAAAGCCTCGGGTTCCAGCAGTAAATGGAGGAGTAGTGAGTGTTAAAGCTGAAAAATCAGGCAAGGTGAGGTCCTGAAAGGAAATTTACACAGTTTTCAAGAGTTCAAACAACATGGGGGCCTGGCAAGAACTTTTAATTAGGGCATCAAGTGTAGACTTCTGAGAGATCACAGCAGAGACTGAATTGCTAATTAGAAAAGTGGTTGCTAAACTGGAGGAAGAATAGGGCAGAGGGAATCAGGAAGTTCCCAAGAAGTTCAAAGTAGAGGACTGCTCACCTGGGCCTTGTGAGCAGGAAGTATGAGAAGAGGCCTGCAGGTATCTGTCTAAGGCATCTGGACAAAGAGGTTATCCTTCACCAATTTAGGAAATACAGGAGTCAGTTCATTTTGTTGGGTACAAGTGAAAATTGTACTTATAACTGGGAAGATGCCTACCAACCTTTGTGAAATTTTACCTTACATTGGCTTAAAAATAAAGTAAATTTTAAAATCTTACATTCTTCCAATGATAAGTATTCTGGTTTTATTTTCATTTTATTAATATTGATCAAAAGACATGAAATATGTGCATTAATATTAAACGTTTTTTTGTTGTTAAAAATGATTCTCAAGAAAAAAACCAAACATCCTTTGCAACTTTCTGAAACAGATACACAGTTCACTAAGTAGAGGAAATATTAGAATAACAGTCATGATTTTTTCAGCTGGAAGAAATACTTTTATATAAAAGTCTTATCTGTCTGGCACCATGGAAAAATAAGCTTATTTATTTATAGATGTGAAATTCCTTTAGCAGATATGTGGACAGTTTAATAAACATAAGTTTCCTCGACTTAACCTAATATGACCCATTATTCCATGAGAAATGTCCTGCAAAACAAGAATAGTATTTTTTTTTGCACAGAGAAAATTACATCCTGAAGCAAGCCTCTTGTCCTCCTTTTTGCCTTAAGCGAATATTGTCATGTACACTGTACGGAGACTGGACCCACTTTTCTGCTAACAGCAGTCCATATGAAAGTGTAGAATACTGGTGGCAAACCTACGGCATGTGTGCCACTGGGGGCTGTTTGTATCACTGAAAGCTCTAAAAGGTTCGCCATCTCTGGTCTCAAGCTTATGGATTACTATAATGAGACTTTCATATTTAAGGAGCATTGACATTTCATGAATTATATAGAGTAGAAAGTTGATAAATGAACTGTTAGTATGTGTACTAGTGATATATGACAGTAAAATAAGCATTTCATCTGCATTTTTATAATATTTAGTACCGGAAGTTATTGTTGATGTCCATTTACAAGATTCTCCTTCCAACAGAGCAGAAGGATAATAGCTCCTTCCTGTTCCACACCATCACAGCAGTTGTTTACTTGCATCTTTCGACCTCACATTTATCAGCTCCAGAGTGACTCTAAGATACATGTCTTACTTCTTTCATACTCATTCTGTAATTTACTTATCTAAGCAGTTATATTAGTAATTGCACAAACCATGAGTAAGCTATTTTCTCTCAGATAATCGGACATGTTTATTTTTATTTCTAGCCAATTCCAAACCCAGATTAAGAGCCTCACAATCACAAAGGACTTTTTTAAAAAAACAAAACTATGCATAAGTGTTTAAGCTTTGCAGGGATCCTGTCCAGAGTATGTGCTGTTCCCCAGATATCCCACCTGCCCTCTTGTGTCTTGTAGATCCGTTCTCTTCTGTGAGAACATGTACTGATTCTAGATACTGAGCTACCTGGGAAGAGGTGGCCTTGGTCTCTTTCCTGGCCAAAGCTCTGAGGAGATGTGTGAGATACCCCAGCTGTGTTTGCCTCCGTCCAAGTGGCCAGGAGTCAGGATACACCCTCTATTCCCTGAAGTTGTAAGGAGCTGTGTGGAGCACGGCATTGCCCACCACTCTCACAGACCAAATTTGACAAGTAACATAAGGGAAGACAAACTCTACTGTGTGAAGCCGTCAAGACTTGGAGATTATTTATAATAACAGAACAAACAGTAGTATAAGGCAATAGTCCCCAAGATCAAGTATGTCACATCTCCAAGTCTTTCCTACTGTAAAGGTAAAAGACCACCTAAAAACTTAACCTCAGCTTCTTCTAATGACATATAAGTTCCTGGCTATTACTGAGAATGATTTTACAACTATTTTCATAACAATAGCATGTAGAGCACATGTTCCTGAAGATGGTAAACACAGGAAGGGCCACACTGTCTCATGTGCCTTTGCTTCAAAGAATTCGTCTACATCAAATAGGTAGGTTCATTCATTTACTTCTGTGTGTCTTGTTCATACACTGCATGGAGGATATGTTGAGCAAATACAATCACAGTCATGCTTTTTACCTGGCTCTTTACCAGGTTGCATAAACAGACATTAACCAAAAAAGAACACACAAAAATGTGAAACTCTGAAGCACTCTTAGTGCAGTTTTCCACATTCCTAGCTTTCTATTTTCTGGGTATATGAAAGTTAAGGTTGAATATCTTGGCCTAGTAAGGGTGAGTGGGATATTTGAGGAATTCTGTCTCAAGCAGTGTAAGAAAGTTAATATGTTCCATTTCCTTGCCAAGCATATAACAATTCTGAGATCCCCCTTCTGTCACTGACACCAACAGTGAAAAGGTAGCTTTCCCATTACTTTCATTCTATCAATAACTATGACTTACAGAGCCCCCTGCAAGCCACGGTGGGCATGTATAGCAAGAGGCAAAATTGGATTGTTCACAACCTCTAAAATACTGGAGTTGATCATTTGTCTACCTTTAAAAAAACTCATTTTCTAGATTACTGTGTACAGACTTATACTTTTGAACTTATACATTTGAACATACTGTGTTTTAGACAAAAATGCTAAACACGGATCCCATGGTTATAAAAAATTTTATGAAATTACTCAAAGAAGTTACAGTTGGGAATTAAAAGAAAGAGCAAGACAATGTGATCATGATTTTGGCTTTTCCAGATTTCATCTGAACGCTTTTATGGCAGTGCAGCTCTCGTCTTCTTGAGCATCGAACTCAGTATTTCTCAAATGCAGAGGCACCGTGTGTCAGACTCTCCGGGAAGGGCTTCATGATGCTTCCGTTCTTATGCGAAGCCCATTAGTTCATGTTTGGAGTAAAGTCACCTCCCAAGACATCTTTGCTTTTCTAGAAGCCTTTTCCCCCCAACATTTCTTTAGCATTTATTATTTCTGGCATTTCATTTTGTCTTTCATGCTCTTCTTTTTGGAAAAGGAACCAAGCTACTTCTCCTGTGACACTGCTTCAAAGGAAAACAAAATAAATTCTTCTTTTTCTTTAATTTTCAACATGGAAAGTATACTGATGCCAACTGATTCCATGTTCAAACACCTAAATATCCCTGTAGCGTTTCAAAATGAAGTATTTAGAAATAAGACAGTAACTTCAGGATTTCCTTAACGAGAGAGAATGTTACTGCCGATGAATTTTTTAAATGAAAGCTTTATTGAAACTTAGCTATACTCACTTCTATGTTGTGTAGAATTGCTTCTCTCTTGCAAGAGCAGAATTCAAAAGTTGCAGGAGACCATAAAACATGCAATATTTAAAATATTTATCATCTGTCACATTAAAGAATAAGAATTCAAACCTTGTTATTCAACATCATTGAATTAGAATAATTACTTAGTATTTAAATAACTTTTTATCGCAAGATCTGGCTTCTTCCTACAATCAA
Organism: Petromus typicus; assembly: GCA_004026965.1. Classification (NCBI taxonomy): domain Eukaryota; kingdom Metazoa; phylum Chordata; class Mammalia; order Rodentia; family Petromuridae; genus Petromus; species Petromus typicus. The sequence goes on from PVIR01006875.1 coordinate 61,999, forward strand.
ACTGTGCTCCTCCCAATGACACTCAGATCTTTACGGGCTTTTTTCTGTCTGTAGAATGACGAGAGAGAGTTTGTTCTTACTAGGCTAGTTTAGTTTTTGTGTTTGTGCTTCTAAATACCCTTCTCAGTCTTCCAGGTTTGCCGTGTGTCTTCTACTAATTCTGTCAAAAGTTACTTCTGCAGGAAAATATGTCCTGATTATCATGTCTCATGGATGATATTCTCTGCTGGCAAACTGACAGACTCAAGAACCCTTCCCCGCCTCTCACAGCCAGCCGTTCTCACCAGAGGTCAGGAATGGGTGAAAGTCTGTCTCCCTGGTAGACTGCAGGGCACTTAGAAGGGAAGCAAATCTGCTTTTTTCCAGTACTTGTACTTAAGCTCAGTACAAGGTGGTCAGAAAAAAATTGTATTGAAAGTATAATTGGGATCTTAGAGTATATATGATGATGCAGTTATTCACAAGTTGTGTCAATAATTCTTTACAGTGGATCATTCATGATTTCCCTCAGATCCTGCTTTGATTCAGAACTAGTTGGTATGTGGGAAGGAAGAAGCGGGTAATGTGGCCAGGGGTTCTGAATCTGCACTATCATGGTGCTTATCTGATGGTAGGTTTAATATCCTAAAAGGTAACGTGTGGAATGACTTTTTAATGGTCTCTCTCTCTTTTCCTGATTTTTTAAAAAAATCAGTTGTATTGTTACACTTTTAATATATATGCTAATCACATTCACCATCGGGAATTTGTACCTGGACGTGATATATTTGTTTCTTCGTTTTTTTTTTTTTTCCTATTCCTCTATTTCCATTTGAATATTTTCTTCGTATTTCCTAATATCTTTCTATCCATTTTGGTCCTCTTTTTAGTGTTGTTTTAATTTGCATTTCTTGAATGACCATGACGTTCGACATTTTTTGCATATATTTACTTCCTGTTTGTATTTCCTCATCTGAGAAGTATGTATTCATTTTGATGCCCATTTTTTGGACTTTAAACTCTTTGGAGGAAGGTATGACTTTTTTAGTTCTTATATAATAGTCCTTCTTCTGAGGAATAATTGATAAAATTTTTCCCACTCTGAGTTGTCATCATCTGAGATTCCAGCTGTTGATTCATTGTGATAGCTCCTGTGTAATCAGAGTTTTGTTCATAAAGTCTTTGCTTACATATATATCTTCAAGAACCTTACCTATTTTGTCTTCAAGCAGATTAAATGTTTCTGTTTTGATATTTAGATCTTTAAGACATTTCAATTTTAGTTTAGTGTGTGGTGAGATATATGTGTTTAGATTTAACTTTTAGCATGTGGAAAGTCAGTGTTCCTAGTACCATCTATTAGAGGCTGTCTTACTTCCAGAGAAGGCATTCAGCTCTTTTGTCAAGGACAGGGTGGCCAAATGTATTTGCAGTTATTTTTGCATCTTCTCTTCTATTTGATTGATCCTAGAGTTGTTTTCCCCTCAGTAACATGCTGTTTTAATCATGGAAGCTTTGTAGGATATTTCCAAGTCAATTATTGTGATGCCTTCTGCTTTGCCTTTGCAGCCCAGAATTGCTTTTGTTCTTCTGGTTCCAAATTAATTTTACAATTGTTTTCTCTAGTTTTGTGAGGTATGCTATTGGAATTTTCATCAGCATTGCATTAAATCTATATAATTGTTTTGAACATATGGCTAATTTCTCTATATTGATTTTGT